>QANZ01052397.1:0-16180 GCA_003254925.1 Chamaecrista fasciculata | reverse complement strand
CTTTTTTTTTTTTTTTTGGTCAGAAACGAAATTCTTTCATTGATCATAAAATGGTACAAGGCTATACATCAAGGGAGATTAAGCAAGGCTCAGCTTTAACAATGAACACATAGCTTTATGCTCCTCATACTAGAATACATCATAGTATAGGAGAACAAAAGGAAATCTTAGACAACACACCTAAGAAGAAAGAGGATAAATTTGGATCTCATACAAACATCAGATCCATTAAAATACAGAAAACAAAGGAAATTAGGAAGATATCACGAAGAGGCAACACACCTCTCATCTCTCTATTTGAGAGATCCATCTTCTTGCTCATTTCCTTCTTCAATCTTTGCCCCAAGTGTAGATATGAAGATAACAACATACCAAAAAAACTTTTCTTATTGAAAGGGAGAAAACATTCCCCTATTGGGAACAAAAAATATACCTAGAGGAGGAAGATACTAGGAAACATACCTAAAGGCGAGAGAAGAGGGCCACCGCCGCTGAAACGACGACAGCCCCAACGAAATCTGTACTGGTGCGAGTTTGAGCGACAGAGAGAATAAGATATGGACTCATGGCCTCCACTAACCTCCTAAATCCGCCACTAGTCTATGGGCTGTGTATTTAAAACAAAAGTCTGTGGCCTAGAGCTATGAAGAAATGGGCCAAAGACACAACCCCATAACATTGCATGCAAGTTCATCGACTAGGCTAATAGCCCAATGAATTAAGGTCTCTTATGATTTTGCCCCTAAGGCTTTTCCTATTCTGTTTCGGCCAATTAGGCTTGTTGTGAAATTCACTTTGATTTTTCTTTTTAGTTGGTGAATTCACTTTAATTCAAAAAACAAAACGTTTTGGCCCATGTGTGGCCCATAGTCCAAAGGCAAAATTCTGAGGGTGTTGCCCAAACCGGACAATATCTACAAATCGCAGTCTGATGTTACAATTAATTCAAATTTAACAATAAATATAACATTTTAATTTCAATGTTTATTATTTTTAACATTTTTTTTTGTCTGAAACATCATCTAAAAGCAAAGTAAAACTAAACACAATACAAACAAAAATAAAGTAAAATTAGTCAACCTCTCCCTAATATAAACAACAACACTAGACAAGATATCAACTGATAAAGGTGGGAGGTTTGCAACCCATTCAAGAGGACTCATCTATGTATCAGAAAAATTGACAAGACAAACAGTTGTCAAGTTAGCGGATCTAAGGATCCTACTAAAGGTACAACCATCTAAAGAACTGAAAACATAAATAAAGTTATCTAAAATAGAGATGGAGTAAGCACCCAAAAACCAGAACCAAACTAGAAAGCCGTCGTGGGAGCTAGAAGTCGCCATGGAATGCCTAGTCCAGAGTCGCCGCCGACTACCGTAGAAAAAGTCAGACCGAATCGACGTCGTGGGATCCTTGATCTAGAACGCTGCCGCCACAAAACCCTAGAATCAAAATAACACTCTCATAAAGAAAGAGAATGACCCTTGCGAGGGAGAGATTTTTTAACATTGCCAAAAATAGGGCCACCGTCGCTGATACAGCGACAGTCCCAACAGCTTGACGACAAAGAGACAAGCAAAAGCAAGAGAGGAAAGCAGAGAAGCGCGGCTAGGGTTGATGATCTCTCTCCATTTTTCTTACCCAAGAAAAAGAGAATAAAAAGTGATATGATAATTTGAAATATAAAAACTACTCATTTTTAACAAAATCTATATATTTCAACAAAACAAAGACCATATTTGCATACGTGGCACAATTTCCTGGCGAGTTGCCTTACTTTTGCTATTCTCACTCGCAGCAAGGAGATGACACACGTCCCTCTTTCTTTTTTTCCCTCATTTTTCATTTTTTGTTTTATGAGCTATCTCCAAATCATCTTGCCACTCAAACCATCCTAAGTTATTCATGGCTCCTAATTCAAATTTTAAATTTGAAATTTGAACTTCTCTAGCCATTCTTTTTCACTCTCAGATTTGAACTCCTCTATCTATCCCCAATTTTAAATTCATCTTCCCTATTTTTTCTTCTCCTCATGCCTTAACTCCTCTCCCTAACACCTCCTTCTCCTCACGCCTAAACTCTTCGCCGCCGATGACCACACTCCGTTGCTTGCTCAGATTGCCGTCGCCGCTTGCTCAAGTCATAGCCGCNTTATTGAAAGGGAGAAAACATTCCCCTATTGGGAACAAAAAATATACCTAGAGGAGGAAGATACTAGGAAACATACCTAAAGGCGAGAGAAGAGGGCCACCGCCGCTGAAACGACGACAGCCCCAACGAAATCTGTACTGGTGCGAGTTTGAGCGACAGAGAGAATAAGATATGGACTCATGGCCTCCACTAACCTCCTAAATCCGCCACTAGTCTATGGGCTGTGTATTTAAAACAAAAGTCTGTGGCCTAGAGCTATGAAGAAATGGGCCAAAGACACAACCCCATAACATTGCATGCAAGTTCATCGACTAGGCTAATAGCCCAATGAATTAAGGTCTCTTATGATTTTGCCCCTAAGGCTTTTCCTATTCTGTTTCGGCCAATTAGGCTTGTTGTGAAATTCACTTTGATTTTTCTTTTTAGTTGGTGAATTCACTTTAATTCAAAAAACAAAACGTTTTGGCCCATGTGTGGCCCATAGTCCAATGGCAAAATTCTGAGGGTGTTGCCCAAACCGGACAATATCTACAAATCGCAGTCTGATGTTACAATTAATTCAAATTTAACAATAAATATAACATTTTAATTTCAATGTTTATTATTTTTAACATTTTTTTTTGTCTGAAACATCATCTAAAAGCAAAGTAAAACTAAGCACAATACAAACAAAAATAAAGTAAAATTAGTCAACCTCTCCCTAGTATAAACAACAACACTAGACAAGATATCAACTGATAAAGGTGGGAGGTTTGCAACCCATTCAAGAGGACTCATCTATGTATCAGAAAAATTGGCAAGACAAACAGTTGCCAAGTTAGCGGATCTAAGGATCCTACTAAAGGTACAACCATCTAAAGAATTGAAAACATAAATAAAGTTATCTAAAATAGAGATGGAGTAAGCACCCAAAAACCAGAACCAAACTAGAAAGCCGTCATGGGAGCTAGAAGCCGCCATGGAATGCCTAGTCCAGAGTCGCCGCCGACTGCCGTAGAAAAAGTCAGACCGAATCGACGTCGTGGGATCCCTGATCTAGAACGCTGCCGCCACAAAACCCTAGAATCAAAATAACACTCTCATAAAGAAAGAGAATGACCCTTGCGAGGGAGAGATTTTTAACATTGCCAAAAATAGGGCCACCGTCGCTGATACAATGACAGTCCCAACAGCTTGACGACAAAGAGACAAGCAAAAGCAAGAGAGGAAAGCAGAGAAGCGTGGCTAGGGTTGATGATTTCTCTCCATTTTTCCTACCCAAGTAAAAGAGAATAAAAAGTGATATGATAATTTTTTGAAATATAAAAACTACTCATTTTTAACAAAATCTATATATTTCAAAAAAACAAAGACCACATTTGCATACGTGGCACAATTTCCTGGCGAGTTGCCTTACTTTTGCTATTCTCACTCGCAGCAAGGAGATGACACACGTCCCTCTTTCTTTTTTTCCCTCATTTTTCATTTTTTGTTTTATGAGCTATCTCCAAATCATCTCGCCACTCAAACCATCCTGAGTTATTCAGGGCTCCTAATTCAAATTTTAAATTTGAAATTTGAACTTCTCTAGCCATTCTTTTTCACTCTCAGATTTGAACTCCTCTATCTATCCCTAATTTTAAATTCATCTTCCCTATTTTTCCTTCTCCTCACGCCTTAACTCCTCTCCCTAACACCTCCTTCTCCTCATGCCTAAACTCTTCGCCGCCGATGACCACACTCCGTTGCTTGCTCAGATCGCCATCGCCGCTTGCTCAAGTCATAGCCGCCCCTTGCTCAAGTCATCGTTGCCGCTTGCTCGAGGTATGCCAATCTCTCTTCTTCTCCCTCCAATTTAAGTATCCATTTCTCATCTCTTCGAAATTACCCCTATTCACCGATTCCGATTCCGATTCCGGCCAACTTCGTTTGCGTGGTAAGCTTCTGAGCCGTTGTTCCTTTCCATGTCTGCATTTCTGAAATTTCGAAGCTTCGTTTTTCTTCTTTCTTTCCTTTATATTTCTGCATTTTCGATTTTGTTATGCTGAAATCATCTCACTTCGTTGTTCAATTTTGGGTCTTCAGTTTGCGTTTCGTTGTGATTTATCGGCGTTTGGTTGCATTCACTCAGCATTTGGTGAGTTTTCTGCATTTTCGGTTCATAGATTACATTTGCACAATACGTTCCAATTTTTTCTTTTTTGGAAAGAATAGTTGTTACCTGTTGCACAATACGTTTCAGGTTCATAAATTACATGTGCTTTTGTATCCTGATGTTTGGGTTATGTACAAGAGTTCATAAACTGCCGATTATCCTGATGTTTAGTTTACTTAGCACGAAGTCCAGAAGTTTTTACCAGTGAATCGTCTCAGGGAAAGAATAGTTCTTTTTGTTTCTTTGTGCATTCTTGCTCATGGTTTTGAAGGGAGATGTTTTCAGATATATGAAGAAAGAGTTGATTCAGTAATTTTTTTTGTTTTTTTTTCGCAATGACAAAGATGGCTTTATGTCTCTAATATGCCTAACAAACTATTATGGTTTATGATATACATCCTTTAAATTAACACTAAAGGACAAAGGTCACTCGGCGAAAGGCAACCCAGGCAAATCCCCTCCCACTCGAACATTTAATGCCAAGATATTGGCATTTAATGCGGAGATCCTCAAGCCCACGTGACCAGACAAGGCCATACCAGCCACTGTGTACGTTAGAACAAAAGCACACACGCAAAATGCCCAAAATGCCCCATGCGCGCAGAGATATGGTGAAAAGAACTCTTGGCTATCACTGACTCCCAAAAAGGAAGGTTAGACATCCCACTACAGTTCAACAGTGATAGCTGACACGTCAGAACAGCAAGACACACCAACCCGCTCCCTGTGCATTCCCGAAAACGCCCCTAACGTCCCTTTTGCACCTCGTACCAACATGAGACAAAAGGGGAGGAGGATAAATACAAGAAGACACACATTCTCAGGTAACCATTCTCATTCTACGAAAACTTACTCCCACACCCTGATCAATATTCTAACTTTAGCATCAGAGGAGAATCACAGGGAGACCCCTGTGCATTCTTGTTTGCAGGATCCGACGACTCTAAGCCCCCAGAGACTGCACTAAGATTGTGAACTCAAGGTTAGATTTATACAAATCTAGCTTTGTAGTTTTTAGTTTATAAAACAAGGATTTCATGAAGTTTGTATAGTTGTACAACATGAAGTGTCCAATATGAATGAAATGAGATATTGACATATCATACTGTTCATATCTGTTTATTCATTCAAGGCTTATAAAGTATCCTTTTCTTTTTCCTGGAGTAGTTGCATAAATTTTGTTCAAGGGAAAGGGGTGCAGGTAATTTTGTTGGATCAGATGGATGTTTCCTTGGTTTTGTTTTAGTGTTGCACTGATTTCTCATTGTCTTATACTAAAGAGAAGAATGTTGCTGGACAACAAATGCAAGTGAAATGAGGTCATTATACTCTTGCTCTTCAACCTTGCTGGGCATTTTGTTGAAATGACCATATCAAAACCTTTTTAAGCATTCTTTTTGGGTTGTCTTTGTGAACCAGTCTCATTAGTTGGTAGAGCATTATTTACAAAATCTTACATTAAAAACTTAGGTTCAGTGCTCAGGAGGATGAAGAGGAGGCTCATCCAAATTTGTTAAGGAGGACAAGTGGACAACTATTGGAAAAGGTATACTTTATATACCTTTTGCTTTTAGTTGACAATTACTTTGCTTTCATTGTTATTTATACCTTTTACTTGAGCTAGAAGTCCCCCAGAATCAGTTTTTGACTAGACAAGGGAAGTTGTCTCTGATTTTTCAAATCATAATACTAATATTCATATTTATTCAAGAAAGCATTGGCGTCTTTTACAATGCCAAAATGGTTTGTTTCTAACTTTTTATGATATAGTCATTTGTTGTTTGGATGAGAGGACAAAAGTTATCTAAAGATTAATATGATGTTTCATTGATTTAATGCTTTCTAACTTTTATTTGTGTCTTGGTGGTGAGGGGATGTTAGCTTGAATTTAAATCCTTATCTTAACCCTTTGTCTTTGTGATTATGTATATGATGTCAGATGTGATTTCTTTGTACATATATTAATAAGTCTGAAGTGATTTCTTTCCTCAAAATAGATAACTTCTTTCCTCATAAATATCCTCACCAATAATCACAATTCACAAACTTTATTATAGTTTATTTTCTGTTCCAGGATGTTTTAGCTTGCAGTGATTTTGAAAGGTAGAAAGACGAAATAATTTTTAGTTGATTTTGAAAGGTAAAACATAATGATACACTTATATGATAATGATACACTAAAATAATTTTCTTCTTCACACGGATAACGATTTCCGATTTTATTCTGCCATTCTGTTGACAAACAATGAAATTGGGGGAAGTTAAGCATAACATTTTGCTTAAATGATATAAAGTAAGCTTTTTTTTTCATTTTTCTTCACTTGCTTCTGATTTTGGCTTCTCAATGTCATTTGGTATTCCATTCTCATTGTCATTTTGTCATTTCTGCAGCACCCACTTGAATTAATAGAAGTTATGCAGAACATTTTGCTTAAATGAACTGAAATTGGGAGAAGTTAAGCATAACATTTTGCTTCAATGGTATAAAGTAAGCTTCTTTTTTTTTTCGTTTTCCTTCACTTGCTTCTGATTTTGGCTTCTCAATGTCATTTGGTATTCCATTCTCATTGTCATTTTGTCATTTCTGCAGCACACACTTGAATCAATAGAAGTTATGCAGAACATTTTGCTTAAATGAACTGAAATTGGGAGAAGTTAAGCATAACATTTTGCTTAAATGGTATAAAGTAAGCTTTTTTTTTTTCCATTTTCCTTCACTTGCTTCTGATTTTGGCTTCTCAATGTCATTTGGTATTCCATTCTCATTGTCATTTTGTCATTTCTGCAGCACACACTTGAATTAATAGAAGTTATGCAGAACATTTTGCAAGTATGATATAAAGTAAGATTTTTTTTTCCATTTTCCTTCACTTACTTCTGATTTTGGCTCCTCAATGTCACTTGGTATTCCATTCCCATTGTCATTTTGTGATTCCTGTGACATTCACTTGAAGTGATGGAAGTTTCTAATTGTCATTTCGTTCAATGCTCTAAAGTGGAATGTTTTGTGTTTCTAATAGTTCTATTGACTGTATGCTGAAGTCAAAATGAGTTTTTTTTCCTTATGATGCTTCTGATTTTGCATTTTGATTATCATTTGGTATTCATTTCTCATTGTCATTTTGTCATTTCTGCAGCACACACTTGAAGTAATGGAAGTTAAGCAGAACATTTTGCTTAAATGGTATAAAGCAAGTTTTTTTTTCATTTTCCTTCATTTGCTTCTGATTTTGGCTTCTCAATGTCACTTGGTATTCCATTCTCATTGTCATTTTGTGAATCCTGCGGCATAAAGTAAAATTTTCCCCTTCAGTTGCTTCCTTTTTATACCATTTTGGCTGTCATTTAATGTTTGTTTTTTCCATTGTACTGCTAGACCTGCTGATATCAAGTTGCTTCTCCTTACCCCTACAAGTTAGGTATGTAAATGTTGTTTGATTGTAATTGTTGCTGCTTGATTGTAATGGTTTTAATAGTTTTAGGACTCATGTTGGTCTCTACACTTGCTCTAGAGTATCTCACCAAGTTAGCTTCCTTCCTTAACTTTAGTTGCATTGTCACTTAGCTATGCTGTCAAGAGCATAATAAATTTTAAGTCTCTTAATTTTATCTGAATATCATTATATAATTTTATCTGCCATTGTCATAAGATATTAATAGTTCCACACGATCATAAGAAACTATAAATGTGAGTGTAATGCTTACACCATCAAGTAGTGCTTAGGTTAGGAGGTAATCTATGGATTTAATTTCATAAATCATCAACACTGGCCCGAGTCATGGAAGATCAAGCTGAAGTCATTCATCATAACATGTCAACAACAAGACTACTCCTTCAAAAACAAGCAAGACAGAGAAGGAAGACTATTTTATTGCAGAAACGAGCTCATAGAATCAAAGGTACTATTATATTTACATTCTCATTTGCAACTTTTATTTGTAAATGTTGGAATGTAAGAAGACCAAAATTGATTTTCACTACAATCTTCCTCTGACTATTTGACAGGTTGCAGTACTTCTATTCTCCAACTTTCTCCTAATTCATCTTTTGGTTGTGAGAATCCTTCACCACTTCCTCTCAATAGAACATGTGGTGCTTCAATCCAATCTGCAACTCTGAATAAGGATCATGGACTTATTCAGCCATCCATAGGTACTAATTTGAAATCACTGGAAATGAATTTTACTATAATATTCATGATTTTTCAATTTTAGTATTTCCAAACAGCAAGTAGCAGATCTCCTACTATCCAAGCTTTAAATCCTTTTGGAAATCCTTCATACTCGACTCCACAATCGCCTCTGAGTAATCCGCTGTTGAATATGTCTCCTGTATGCAACCAAGCAACGAAAGGTACCATTTTTTGCTTAACCTAAATTACAACGTTCTGTGCTGAACATCTGCTTATGCTTCATGACTATTCTATTTTACAAATCATGAGAAGATGTTTATTTTATTCTTAATGCTTCTGCTGAAAGTCACTGCAAATCACATGATTTTTTACTTTATCTTTAGGCTGAGATTTTGGGTATGTCGTAATTAATGTGCAAACTTGATAGGTTCGTCGCTGTTCTATTTTACAAATCATGAGAAGATCTCTGTTTTATTCTTGATGATTCTGCCGAAAGTCACTACAACTTCATAATGAAAATAATGTTGTGCAAATGAGTGCTGCTACAAAATAAATTGACATTGTTTTATTTCGAATCCTTCTGTTGAAAGTCACTGCAACTCATGTGATTTTTTACTTTACCTTTAAGTTGATATTTTCAGTATGTCGTTGTTAATAGACAAAATTGATAGATTCCTTGCTAATTTATCAAATTATTGTTCGTCTGACTGAATTAGTATGCTTTATTTTTGCTTCATGCCTATTATATTTTACAAACATGAGAAGATGTCTATTTTATTCTTCATCCTTCTCCTCATAGTCACTGCAAATCACATGATTTTTTAGTTTACCTTTAAGCTGAAATTTTGGATCGTTCGTATTTAATGTCCAAACCTGATAGGTTCCTTGCTGATTTATAAATTTTTTGTTTAACCTGATTGGTCATAACATCAAGTTAAACAACTTTTTCTGCCAAAAAGGTGATCATTTCTACTTACATTAATGCAGATTTTCATATAAATTTTAGTTAGCTTTCCTCAATGCAGATTCTTTGACTTAATTGGTGTGACTTCCCACTAATTATTCTACTGTCTATTTAATTTCTCTATACAGAAATACACCTCACAGATGATGACAAAAAGAATTTTGCCTTATTGGAAATAGAGAAGTTCCTCTCAAGCAATGGAAAAAGCTTGAAGTATTATCCTCCAATGCCTCTCCCACAAGGAACTTTATGTGCTGAAATTCAACTTTTTTTACTTTTGCTTATAGCTCTCATATTTGCTTTCTAATATTTAATATACAAAACTGATACATTCTTTCAGTTATAGCTGAAACTTGCTGTTTAATGTGCTGCTTAGTTGACTGAAATTTGCTCTTTAACAGCTCATGCCTTTGCTCATAATAACTGATTGGTTTTTGTGTATCTGCTGAAATTTCACTTTGACTTTTAATTGATATTTTTACTTTGTAATATTTAATACTCATATGTGATAAATTCCTGCCTGATCTTATGAAATTTTTCTTAAAACTCAATATATTAGTCTGATTTCTTGGTTGAAATTTGCTCCTTAATAGCTGATGCTTTTGTTGAAAATTAGAATAATAGTTGTCAAACTGTCAAAGATCATAGTATATGGGATAACACAATTTGCTCCTTAATGCAACACTACCCAATTTGAAATTTGATGAAACTTGCTATTTAATTTCCTGATTTCTTGGCTGAAATTTGTTGTATAGTAGTTGATGCTTTTGTTGAAAATGACAGTTTGATTTTTGTGGAATCTCATATACTACTGATTTAAACATTTGATTTATAGGATGCTGAATCAATTTGTTTTGAGAACAACCCAGAAATCTCTTCAGAGCAAATGATGACTCCACAACTCTCCACTTGCAAGCTAAAGAAGAACATTAAAATTGAGAAAACTCACTAAGAACCCCAACTCCATTTTCCTTCTTGCCATTTCAAAATACTTGCGTTAGTATAATATTTTGGTAGAAGCAGATGCAGTCTTTTTGGATCTGTAACATATGCAAAACTGCTATACTTATCATCTTTCCTTTCTAATCATAAGTATCTTTTGGGATCTGTAATATATGAAAAACTGCTNAAAATTAAAGAGTTTATAGATAATTGGTTTACCGTAATTTTTTTTTTTTAACTATTTTATGCTGCTACATTAGAAAAATAGTTGCAAACTGTGGTTACAAAATATTACGACATATTTTTTTTGAGGCATTGATGATAAATCATTGAACACACGGCGTGGGCTTGGGCCAATAAGAATTTAGATCAGGACCCAGTAACAAAAGCTTTTTAATTTGTGGGCCAAAAGTAACAAGAAACTTACATTCAAAGAAGTTTAACGGCGTGGGCTTGATGAGTGAGCTAGGTTGAGTGGTAAGAACTCATTCGGATCAATCCTCTTCTAATTAATTGTCAAGACTCAAGTGTAAGATCTTTGATTTTGGACACGACGTGATTTAAAACCATATGGATTAGGACCTGCCCTATATGGATTTGTTTTTCCCTGCATAGTAATGATAACAGACACATGATGTTGTATATTTATTTCTTGGATTTATTTTATATATATTAGTCTTATAAATTTAAAGTATAACTAATGTTTGTAATCTTAAGAAAAATTTTCATATTTATTGTAGGCCAAAGTCCTATTTTGGTCCTCCAGTTATGCTCAGTGTTTCAAATTGGTCCCCCAGTTATTTTGTGTTCCATATTGGTCCCCCAGTGGACAAAGTTGGTCTCTCTAACAGTTTCCATCCATTTTTCTGTTAAAAAAAAGATAAAATTGATTTTTAACTCCTAAAACTTTAAATTTTTTGCATCAAGGACCTTTTTCTAATTAATAGGACCAAAATGTAAGAAATAAGAAATAATTTGGGGGTTTTAGTTTATTTCACACAAAAAATAATATCTCTCTCTGAAACATGGAAGAACATTACTTCTCTTCATCACCAAACGCCAAAAAAAGTGAAGCCCACACGAAAGAAGGTGCAAAATCACAAAGCAGCTTCATCACCACCTATCTTGACAAAAATTTAGAGCACTCAGCCACATAGAATTGAAATTAGTTATCAAATTAAACAACCAGTGGGTCAATGAAGCAGACGCATGCCCAGAATAAAGACGAAATTGATTGAAAAATAAACATCCATTTGAAAACTACCATTTAGAGTTACCACGAGGGTAGAGGAATTAGAAGGCACGAGAAAGTATACCGATGGGTCTTCGGAAGAGTCTGACGGTGGCGAAGGCACAGGCTCCGACGCAATTGACGCCGCCGGCGATGCTGATGAAGCGTATTGGATTCGATTCGAGATTCGATTCATACGGCAGCAGAAGGAGGTCGAGGATAGGTGGGAGGACCAAAATAGGACTTTGAACTTTATTGTATAAGAGTGACTAGAACAAAATTAATTTAGGCTTAACTGCACTTTTGGTCCTCTAATTTTGCAAAGGTCTCAATTTGATCCCTTAACTTTTTTTGTTGCAATTTTGGTCCCCTAACTTTTTTGTTGCAATTTTAGTCCCCTAACTTTTGAAAACGTCTCACCATTGGTCCCAAGTTAGGGGACCAAAATTGAGATTTTTGCGAAAGTTAGGGGATCAAAATTGCAACCAAAAAAGTTAAGGGACCAAATTGAGACCTTTGCGAAAGTTAAGAGACCAAAAGTGCACTTAAGCCATTAATTTAAGTAGAAGATATATGAATTTAATTGGAGAACGTTTAAGGTGTTTGATAAATGAAGAATCAATTTCTCGAATTTTTAAATTGAAAGTTAAGTATTTCTTTTATCTAATCAATTATGGGAAGAAGTAAACATGGCGCTATAAAAAACCTGTTTAATATAAAGTTAGTTAGTCATTATAGTACGAGTATAAGTCCTTAGGAAAAGGACACCTTAATCCAACCTGTAGGTCGCCCCCTCCGTGTCAGTCGGCTCTCAGTGAAAGCACCAATTGGTACGAGCAAAGTCCTAAGGAGAACCACATCTCAAATGTTAACTGTTGAAGTTAGAGAGTCCAAGGCCTTATATAGTGTCTTACTCGCAGCTAACCACTCGTTGTGGGACTCGTATCACAATAACTATTATATGAGAAAAGACGGAGGCTAATCTTCATTAGAAAAATAAAAAAGATAGGAAACTTGAGAGCATAGTTTAAAATTAAAATAGATTAGTTTACTAAAAAAAATTAAAATGATCAAGCAAGATACATCAGATTTTGACTTGATGCGGCAAAAACTGACAAAAGTTTGTTGAAAACAATTAAACGTAATTCTATATAAAGGAAACTTACTATCTGGTCCCTCCTTTTTCATTGAGTCAACAAATTGGTCCCTCATTTATCATAAATGTCAACTATTTAGTCCCTCATTTACACAATCGTCAACTATCAGACGTTAAATGTTTACATGACACCGTTAAATGCCACTTTAGCATCCTAATCACCTAAACCAATCGAACCGGACCAACAAACACAATGAAATCAGCCTAAAATTGAGTCAGACCCAAATATATTGTATTACACATGAAGTTTCCATAAGGTATAAATTATTGAATTATTCCCAAATCTCAAACCCTAGGTGATTCCAAATAGTTAAATATGTAACATTTAACGTGTTACATGTGCACTTAATGGCCAGACTATCAGTGTTGGTAACGAAGATAGGCTACAGGGACTAAAGAGTTGACATTTCTAATTTGAGAGACTAAATAGTTTATTTCAAAAATACAGGGACCAAATAGTTAAAAATGTGAAAAAAGAGGGACCAAATAGTAGGTTTCCTCTTCTATATAATTCATGGCGTTTTGTGTCACTAGCTAGGTATCTTTACTAGTTTAGTATTTTATGTGAAAAATGGATTTCCAACATTTCAATCAATCTAATTGTGCATCATGGGATCATCTGGGAAAGACGGGTATATTACTTAATCATTTTATGATTGATGTGGTGCACTATAAATAGGATACATAAGACAAGATAACTAATTATCATGTCCACTTAATACTAATTTATCAAAAGTTTTCCATTTTGCAAGTTGCAAGAGAGATCCAAAAGTCTTAGAAATGTATTATGAAAAGGACCGAAAGCCAGCTAGGAGTATCAGAAAGAAAAGAGAGAGAGAGAGAGAGAGAAAGTGAGGAGTGAAGTGATCAGCGGAAGCGAGAGAGAGAAAGAGTGTGACAGAGATGGTGAGAAGGATGTCATTTTACAGAGACGTACTTCCATTTTGTGCTATGATCGCAATCGAGTGCTCTAACGTTCTTGTTAACGTGCTTTTCAAAGCAGCCACTCTTAAAGGCTTAAGTTTCTATGTCTTCATCGTCTACTCTTTTGCTGTTTCCTCTCTCCTTCTTCTCATTCCTCTCCCCTTCGTCTTTCGCTGGTTCTCTCTCTCTCTCTCTATATATGCATCTTTAGTTAATCGTGATTTAATTAATTAATTAATTACATGGTGTTTGCAAAATATGAAGGTCAAGAGGGCTTCCTCCATTCAAGCTGTCTCTGCTGCTCCGAATTTTGCCCCTTGGTGTGATTGGGTATACTAATATTCCAACATTCTGTCAACCGATGCAAAATTAATTAAACTTGCTGAATTTATTTTTTTTTAAAAAAAATATTGGGTCTTTGATTTTTTTTATTTTATGCTTTTGGTATGAGGCAGATTTGTTTCTCAGCTTTGCGGATATAAAGCAATTGAGTATAGTTCACCAACTCTTGCTTCTGCTCTCAGCAATCTAATGCCCGCGTTTACCTTCANCATTACATGTCATTAGCCAAGTAGATTCTATCGTTAATATTTGGCTAAAGTAAGAGTAACTGATAAAATTGACCAAAATGTGAAACATTAGAGACAAAATTGACTGCAAAAAAAAAAGATCGGAAACGAAATTGACAATTAGTGTAAAGTTTAAAGACCAAATGGTGCATTTGTCATTTATTGACAAAATTTTATATAGAGCTAACTAAGATAATTAATAATAATATAAAATTCTAGTATTAATTTTTTAAAAAAACTTTGAAATTGATCATTTTATTTATGATATTAGTATATAATTAATAAATTAATTTTGTATTTACTTGTTTTAGAAAAACTTAAATATATAGATATACTATTATTACCTATATAAGTATTGATTAAGGACTAAGGTCTAAAGATTTATAAAATATAGGGACTAATTTTTAAAAAAATAAAATTATAGGAACTAAATTCATAGCTTGAGTAAAGTATATATGGATCAAATGATTAATTTTTCCAACTTTGAATAAATAAGTCTAACAAACACCATTAATTCACACTTTTTATTTCTTTAATACCTAACCTAATCATGATAGTTTAAGCTAATGAATTGATCACTATGGGTCCACCTATGAAGGATGGAAAGGGCAGTGATAGAAAGCTCAAGCACACAAGCAAAGATCATAGGCTCAGTAGTATCAATTGCAGGTGCACTCATAGTTGTTTTGTATAAGGGCCATGTAATCATACCACCTTCTTCTCATCCATCTCACACTACTTCCTTCAATTCTCTGATGGATCACTCTTCCCAATGGGTTCTTGGAGGCTTCCTTCTTGCTCTTCAGTTTGTTTTAGTCCCAATTTGGTACATTATTCAGGTAAATATGCATTTTGATCAATTTCCATCGATCTATGAAGTTCTAATAAGATAAATTAAGCTGAAATTATTGTGTGACATTTCAATAGACCCATGTTATTAAGCATTATCCAGTGGAGATAATTGTGGTGTTTCTGTACAATTTGTGGGGGACTATTATATCTGCCCCAGTATGTTTAATATTGGAATCAAATTTTGCTGCTTGGAAGATAAAGCCTGATATAGCATTGGTGTCCATTTTATACTCGGTAAGAGTTATTTAAGTGACAAATTAATTTGGTTAAGTGGCTAAAACAGGACTAAAAAAATTAAAATAGCATCTAATTGTGAGATATGCTTGGTGTAGGGAGCCTTTTGCACAGGCTTAAGTGCTCTTGTTCACACATGGGGTCTCCATCTAAAAGGCCCTGTTTATGTAACAATCTTCAAGCCTCTCTCTATTGTCATTGCTGCTGCTATGAGTGTCATTTTTCTTGGTGATGCTCTGTATCTTGGCAGGTCTAAAACTTATTATTTTTCTTCTTTATCATTAATTTCACTTATTGGTTTCTTCTCCATTATTACTTTCCAAGGAAGAAAATTAGAATAATTAAAGCTAATGAATGTTTCTTTCATTTGGCATGCATATTCAATTCTTTATATTTATTGATGGTTTGGTTCTGTATCACATGTTGCAGTGTTATTGGAGCAACAATACTGACAATTGGATTTTATGCTGTTATATGGGGTAAAACAAAAGAAGAAGATGAAGTGAAGGAGTTTAACAATGACATATTTAGCTCTACACCCTCATTAATTACTAAGACTCCATTACTGCAGAGAAAAGCTACAACGTGAAAGATAACAAAGATTGTAACTCATCTGATGCCGCAGGTGCCCATATATATTAAAGCAAGAAAAAAGTGTACAAAACATTGAAACAGAAGAATTATGGATCATGATTCCTTTGCCATCTTAAAATTAACGAGTTTTTAGATAATTAATTGGTTTACCGTAATTTTTTTAATTATTTTATGCTGCTACATCAGAAAAATAGTTGCAAACTGTGGTTACAAAAAATTACATCATGTTTTTTTTGAGGCATTGATGAAAAATCATTGAACACACGGCGTGGGCTTGGGCCAATAAGAATTTA
>QANZ01052393.1:100748-120491 GCA_003254925.1 Chamaecrista fasciculata | reverse complement strand
AGTTATGGGACCAAAATTGTAACAAAAAAAGTTATGGGACCAAAATGAAACCTTTGTCATAGTTATGGGACCAAAATTGCAACAAAAAAGTTATGGGACCAAAATGAAACCTTTGTGATAGTTATGGGACCAAAAGTGCACTTAAGCCTAAAATATATTATTATTTAGTCCAAAAAGAAAAGAATACATTACTATTAAATAATCTATTAAGGATGCCTTCATTGAAGTCAACTATGAGTTTATGACTTTACGGTCCCTCACTGCTTTCTTCTTTTTCTTAAACGTCCTCACTGGTCACTGTTTTCCTCCAATACCTTTCTCATTACTTTTGTCATTTACTCATTTTTCACTATGCCAATTTTTTCTTTTTATTTTCAATTTTGGAATGATATTATTTCATCAATCTTTTGAATAGCTGGACTAGGCATTCGTGGAATCGGTCAAGTCCTCCATTTAATTATATCGAGTCATTAGATGAAACACTGATTAAATTAAAAATAAATAAATATATATACACAAATTAAAAAAAATTAAAATATAAAAATAAAAAAAATTAAATTTATAATAATACATATGGTGTATTTGCTGTCATCTCATATCTACCATATTATATATTATGGTATCTTAGATGTTTGACGTTTAATAACGACATAATATCGTCATACATCGACATCCAAGATAACATTTGTCATTAGATGATAACAAAAATGATGTAATTTGATAATAGTACAAAAGCTATGTCATCCCAGATAACATGGTTTGTAAGAACAATTTTTAATTAAATTTTCAATTTTACCATTTTTTGTTGATTTATTTTCTCCTATAAAACTTATCATTTGGTCTAAATTTATACAGAGTCAACTAATTTATCCATAAATAATCAAAATATATGATTTATTCATCAAATTATATTATTGATTGTTAATAATTTGGTCATTGGGTGAAATTTAGGGACCAAAAAATATAAAATTACTTCAAATTCAAGGACCAAATCATGTATTTCGTTTGAATATAATTTTTTTTGTATAATGATTTACATATGGGATAAACTTAAAAATTTTTAAAAAAATTGATGTTATTCAATAAAAAATACCAAACATATACATCTTATAATACCTAGTTTGGTGGCTTGGCATGGTGTGAGCATTGCCCTTCTCTAGTTGAATCCTCTTTACATGTTTTTCGTGACTGCCCTGTGCAGTGGAAATTTGAAATGCCTTACTTGATCATCATCTCCTTGACAATTTTTATAATCTGGATTTCAGTAAATTGGGTTCAATCTAATTTATCTAACAATTTCACTTCTAGTTGTAGCTTTACCTGGAACGGGGTTTGGGCTGTGGGTATGTGACATCTTTGGTTTTGACGAAATGCTCTGGTGCATAATAGGAATCTCAGACGTCCGCATAGATCTGCTGAAATTATTAAACAATGTGTCTGTGATTTCGATAAGGGGAAAGCTCTTTAGATTCACATATTGACAGACAAGTGCAGAGAAGATTTTTGGTTATCTGGGAGAAGTTAGATGAGGAGTGGACTAAGATGAGGAGAGAAAAAAATATATATACATCTTATATATATATATATATATATGATATCTACAATTATAAATAACATGTATTTTATATTATAATATCACGACATTTGAAATATTATAACGTGATATACACACCCATGATCAATTTCTCAATTTGGGTGTTTGTACTTTGTAGTGTCCATAATAAGTTCAATTTCTTTTGAATGCATAGCAAATGGTTTAGAAAGTTCCTCAGTCTTCTCATAGTTTTCAAATATGTCTCTTTCCTAGTGTCCATAATATGTCTCTTATTATAGCAGTTTTTGGGAATAAGATATTTAATTCGTGGTCAAAAGCTCAATAATTAAAGGCGTGTTTGAGGCGCATATAATACGATTCGTGTTACGTCTCTTTCTTTCTCAGTGATTGCAATTCCTTTTCCCAATATCTGATTTGAAGATCAAATTGAAATATTTGTTGGGATTGAGATGTTTTTATTCATTTTGGTCGCTCTTAGATACCAATATCAAACCCAATATACCATAATTGATAATCCTTTCTGAATTTTCAAAGAAACCACTATGCAATTATCCAATTAACCAAAGCATCCAAACATGGTATTGGGCTTTTTACTTCATAGTTCATATTTCATAACCACTTCTTCTATTTTATATATATATATATATATATATATATAGATAAAGTAAACATTTGGCTCAATAATTTCACTACAATTATATTTTTTATCAATGACTCAGTCGTTATTATTTCAAATGTTTTGTAAATGATCCTTTAACAATATCACTGTATTAAATCCTTAATAATGCAGCAATAACTAATTTTTAAAAGAGTTCACATTGCATGTGAATCTTCTAAAACATGTCATACATGATACTCAAAAGTTTTTAAAAAGTTCTGAATCAAATAGGAAAAATCATGATGAGAGTGGATCATTTGAAGTTAGAAAGAAATGTGAAGTGGGTGAACATAAACGTATATAGAAAGAGATAAAAATTAGAAAAGTTTATCAACATCATTTTTCTTTTCATCTTTCTCTAACTTCAAGACTTCTTCTTTTTCCTTAATTTAAGAGGATCCGCTCACAACCGTCAAACCTTTTTTTTTTCAAACCTTTTCTTTATTCATGCATGGATGGCAGTTTTTTTTTGTTCTTTTCTCTTATTTATTATAGGCCAAAGTCCTATTTTGATCTCCCAGTTATGCCCAGTGTTCCAAATTGGTCCCCCAGTTATTTTTTTTCCATATTGGTCCTCCAGTTATGCAAAACTTGACAAAGTTGGTCCCTCTAACAGTTTTCATCCATTTTTCTGTTAAAGAAAAGATAAAATTGATTTTTAACTCCTAAAAGTTTAAATTTTTTGCATCAAGGACCTTTTTCTCTATGATAGAACCAAAATGTAAGAAAGAAAAAATAATTGAGGGTTAATGTTTATTTCACACAAAAATCTCTCTGTCTCTCTCTAATCACAGGTCCGTCAGATCTCAAGTCTTCCTCCGCCGCCGTCGTCTCCGCTCGCCACCGTCTCCCTATATCTCACCTTATTATTATTACCGTGGCTATTATTCCTCCCTCCCTGACCATGTCCCTAAACCACCATCATTTCTCTCGGATTTCCCACCGACTCGTAACTCCCTCCCACTTCTTCATCTTGCTTCTCGAATTCCATATCTGCCTCCCTCGAATTCATTAGTCATTACCCCCCAATTCTATTTACTTTATTACGATACCACCTCTTCTATTCCTCCACTTTCCTTCTAACAATATCACATGAGAAGAGATGACCCTACACCTACACCAATTTCATTTCTGCTCAATTGAGAGAGGTGAGGTACATGAGAGAGAGAGAGATTTTTGTGTGAAATAAACATAACCCTCAATTATTTTTTCTTTCTTACATTTTGGTTCTATTATAGAGAAAAAGGTCCTTGATGCAAAAAATTTAAACTTTTAGGAGTTAAAAATCAATTTTGTCTTTTATTAACAGAAAAATGGATGGAAACTGTTAAAGGGACCAACTTTGTCAAGTTTTACATAACTGGAAGACCAATATGGAACGAAAAATAACTGGGGGACCAATTTGGAACACTGAGCATAACTGGGGGACCAAAATAGGACTTTGGCCTTTATTATATTACATTTGATATTTTTTTTTATAACAATTTTTATAGTCACGTCATCAAAAGAACAAAATCTATTATTTGGTCCTTAGATTTACATCAAATAAACTAATTAATCTCTGAATAACTGAAATATACGATTTGATTCCTAAAATATTTCAATTATCAATTATTTGATCTTTAGTGATGATTTGATCCTTAAATTTGAACTAATTTTATACTTTTTAATCTCTGAATTTATACTAAATTAATACTATTTGGTCCATAAATTTAAAATAGGCAAAACACCCTTTCATGCCCCTAACATTTGCAGTGATTTTCAGTTATGCCCTTAACGTTTCATTTTGTTCAGACATGCCCTCAATGTGCAACCAACGTTTCAATTATGCCCTCAATTTTGACTCAATGCACATGTGGCAATTTTTTTTGCTTATGTGTCATTTTTTTTTGTTTGACTTGATTACGTGGCATCATGACTGGGCATTCTTATTTTTTTTTCCACCTTGGCATGATGACTGGATTTACATTTTTGAACATAAAAATTGAGTAAACTAGCAAATCAATCCCTGGATTTACATTTTTCATCATCATTCATTTTAGTCCCAATTCTCAAAATAAAATTGTAAAGTGTCCCAAAACTCTTCCAAACATTTCAATTTAGTCCTTAAAAGTATTAAAAACCCTAAAACCTAAACTCTAAACCTTAAAATTATAAACCATAAACCCTAAACTATAAAATTCTAAACCCTAAAACCCTAAACCCTAAAAAATCTAATTTGAGCAATTAGGTCCCTCACCCATTCTTATTCCATTATTCTCAATTCCCCCTCTTTTCATCATCTTCATTCATTTTAGTCCCAAATCCTCAAAATAAAATTGTAAAGTGTCCAAAAACTCTTTCAAACATTTCAATTTAGTCCTTAAAAATATTAAAAACCTTAAATCCTAAACCCTAAAACTCTAAATCCTAAAACCCTAAAACCTAAAACCTAGAGAACATCACAAATTTTTTTTCATCTTCATCTTAAAGTTTTTTTAATCTTCATCTTCCCATTATTTCTTTTCTCATATCATCATCATCAACATCATCATCTTCTTCCTTATCCCAAAAATTGAAAAAAAATAAAAAAACTAAAAAGGAGTCATCTTCTTCTCCAAATCATCCCAACAACATCATCATCATCCTCCCATCTTCCCCAAATCCTCCCATCATCGTCGCCATATCATCCCAACAACATCATCATCCTCCTCATCCCAACTTCATCCTCCCATCTTCCCCCAAATTGAAATCGAGAATCGCATCTCCTCATCCCAACATCAACATCAAATCTCCTTCGTGACCCATCTTCCTTCTCCCTCACATGGCCAAGAAATTTCGATAAATTCCGCCACTTTTTCGTCTATAAATCGTGACTTGATACACAGATTTATGGGGGTTCGAATTTATCTGAAAAAGGGGAATTTTGGCTGGGCTTTATTCTCATTTTTCTGGGTTTTGTTGTTCGATTTTGGCTGGGTTTCACTCACATTTTTCTGGGTTTTGGGGTTCGAATTTCTCTGAAAAAAAAAAGAGGGATTTTGGCCTTCGTTTTCGTCTGTAAAAGAGAGACATAGCTTGCGATATCTGCGTTCTTAGCCTGGATTGCTTTTATTGGCGCTAATTTCTTGTTAGGGTTTGTATTTGGGATTGTTTTGTTGATTCTGTGTTTGATAGGGTTTCTGTATATAATAATAATAATCTGGCATTTGGCTGTTTTGTTGATTTAAACTGTGCTGTATTATTATTTTTTGATTGATGAAGATGAAGGTGATGAAGGATGAAGATGGAAAGATGTTTGAATGGAGGAGAGAGAGAGTGAGGATGAGTGAAGTTTATTTTTTGGGTTGAAAAATTCAGTTTCTGGGAAGATGATGATGAAGATTAAAAAAAATTAAACATGGGAAGATGAAGAATAAAAAAAAATTAATTTTTATGGGTTTAGGGTTTTAGGATTTTAGGGTTTAAGGATTAAATTGGAATGTCCGAAAGAGTTTTGAGACACTTTACAAATTTATTTTGAGGATTTGGGACTAAAATGAATGAAGATGATGAAAAGAGGTGGAATTGAGAATAATGGGATAAGAATGGGTGAGGGACCTAATTGCTCAAATTAGATTTTTTAGGGTTTAGGGTTTTAGGGTTTAGAATTTTAGAGTTTAGGGTTTATGGTTTATAGTTTAAAGGTTTAGAGTTTAGGTTTTAGGGTTTTTAATACTTTTAAGGACTAAATTGAAATGTTTGGAAGAGTTTTGGGACACTTTATAATTATATTTTGAGAATTTGGGACTAAAATGAATGAAGATGATGAAAAATGTAAATCCAGGGACTGATTTGCTAGTTTACTCAATTTTTATGTTCAAAAATGTAAATCCAGTCATCATGCCAAGGTGGAAAAAAAAATAAGAATGCCCAGTCATGATGCCACGTAATCAAGTCAAACAAAAAAAATGACACATAAGCAAAAAAAATTGCCACATGTGCATTGAGTCAAAATTGAGGGCATAATTGAAACGTTGGTTGCACATTGAGGACATGCCTGAACAAAATGAAACGTTAAGGGCATAACTGAAAATCACTGCAAACGTTAGGGGCATGAAAGGGTGTTTTGCCTTTAAAATAATATTATACTTTCTTATCTATAAATTTGTACTAAATTAATATTGTTTCCTCCCTGAATTTGAACTAATTTAATAAAAGTATTTTTGGTACCCTCAAAACATAGAGTGAGTTTCAGTTGTATCCCAAATTTATTTTAGTCTATTGTACTCTCGAGTCTCGATGTTTCATATTTGAGTTAATTGTAGCTCCCCATCTAAATTTGTTGAAATTCCATATCGTTTAGTTAAAAGAGTTTCTAATTTATATATATATATATATATATATTGAGGCAATCCTCTTGTTTTTAAGAACTCTTGTGGGTGAATTAGGTCTCTCTATAAACTCTGTTAACCAAAATAACTTAAAGATTTAAGGTAAAAGTATTAATTTCGTCACCAATATTTTACATTTTTATCAGTTTTATTCTTTGCTCTTACTTTAATCAAATATTAATGATAGAATTTACATGGCTAATGATATATAATGTAAAATTGATAGAAAAAGAAACTCAAATTATAACTCGAGATTAAAAAACAAGATACAATTTATCGTTAATTTATTAAATGAAGTTAGGCAAAAAAATAAAGTCATAAAATTAACTAAAATATAAAACATTAGCGACGAAATTAATAAAAAAAAATTAAAAATAAAATTAACAATTACCATAAAGTTTAACATAGAAATTAGTGCTTTTCCCAACCTTAAATTATTGGTTTAGTCTGAATGCCGGAGGAGTTTAACCAGACAAGTGTGAACGTTGAAGTCTGTTTCCAATTCCAAGTCTAAAGTCTTCCCACTTTCTCCACAATACAGCCCACAGTCATAACTTCAAAAGCTTCAAAAGCTGTCTCTGTTGACTTTTCATCATTTTCTCCAAACAATACATTAAACATTCCACCAATCCTATCCTATACATCCTCCCAATTCACAACCCAAAAATCCCCCAATTCCTTCCTAGTTCCTTCATTCACACACACACACACACACACAAAAATTTATTTCTTTCAAATCAGAAGCAAATAGTAAGGAGTTTTGTGCTGCATCAAACAATTTTTGTCTCCACCAACAAAAATTGATTCACTTGGGAGCCCGATTCCTATTGCTTAATGTGAGGGTGCTCTCTATAAATATCTCAGTTGAAAAGCTTCTTCTCTCTCTTGACTTTTTTCTATCAGTCTCTCTAACTTTATATATCCCCCAATTCCTTCCTTCACATACACAAACCCTAAAATGTCTCTCTCCTTCCCATCACTCTTAGCCCTCCTCCTAACCCTCTCAACCCTCCCATCCAACCCACAAGCCAGCTTCCAATGCACCACCCAAGCCACGTGTCGAGCCATAGTGGACTACAAATCCCCCAACCAAACCACTCTCTCTCACATCCAAACCCTCTTCAACGTCACGCGCCTCCTCGACATTATCGGCGTCAACGCGCTTCCTTCTTCCTCCACGCGCTCCAATTACACCGTCCAACAAGACTCCGTTATCCGAATCCCGTTCCCTTGCCGCTGCCAAAACGGATCCGGGTTGTCGGATCGGGTCCCCGTCTACGTCATCAAGAAAGACGACACGCTTTCTCACATAGCTACAGATGTGTTTGCGAATTTGGTGACGTATCAGATGATTGAAGAGGTTAATAATATTACGGACCCGACTTTGATTCAGCCGGGTCAGGAGATTTGGATCCCGTTGCCGTGTAGCTGTGACCCTGTGAACGGAACGGTGGTGGTTCATTATGGGTATAGAGTGCCTTTGGGAAGTAGTTATGAGGTGATTGCTCAGAAATTTGGGACTACGGAGAGTACGCTTTTGAAGATTAATAACGTTACGGATCCTAAGTCGCTTCAGGCTGACCAGATTATCGATGTTCCGTTACAAGGTTAGTCACTTCCTTCGTTTTCTTCATTTCTTTTGAATTTGGATTTTTTTTTTTTTTTATTGTATGTTGACTTTGATTCACTCAAGTCGCCACCATTTGTAGTCACCATCGTCCACAGACCACAACCTTGTTAATTCATGGTTGATATTTCACTTTGGTCCTAAAATTATGGGATAAATTTCATTTTAGTCCTAAAAAACTTTTCATTTTTAGTCATAAATTATAAAAGAAAAATTTTCCACTTCGACGTTCGTTTTCTTTCTTTCTGCCTTTTTATTATTATTGTTGTTATTATTATTATTATTATTTTAAATGATCATTCATTTACTTACTCAAGTCTTTTTTGGAAAAAACATTGATTTACTCAAGTCGCCACCACTTGAATGGTCACCGTCGTCCCCAACCTCATTAGTTAATGGATAAAATTTCATTTTAATCCTCAAATTATAAGATAAACTTCATTTTAATTCTATTTTTTTTATTATGCATTAGTCCTCAAACTTTCACGTGTGTTCCATTTTGGTCTCTAAAATATGATTTTATCGGATTATTTTTGTTTTGTGTACAGATTTTATCGGATTATTGTTATTATTTATTTCTCTCTTATATGTGTTTTAATAAGTGAGTTAATAAGGAGAGAAAATAATATTTTTATTCTTAATTACAAATTGGAGATAAAATTAATTTATGATTAAGAATGAAAAATTTTCCTTCTCTCTTTGAAAACTCACTTATTATGATACATATAAGAGAAAAACAATTAATCTCAATTGTCTAACTTATAAATAATGATAGAAACAGTATTAAATCACATTATGGAGACGAAAACAAAACACATATAAAAATTTGAGGACTAAAGTAGAATAAAAAATAGTTTAAGGCTAAAATGAAACTTTTTTTTTTGGCCTGAAGCTAAAATGAAACTTACTTCATAGTTTGAAGATCAAAATAAATATTTAACCTTAATTAATTTATAAATAATAAATTAATAATTTGTCCCTAAAAAATATATATTTATTAATTTAGTCTTTAAAGATATAATAGTTGTGATCAATTTGATATTTTTTTTAAGGATATTAACGTGGATATAATAAAAAATCTAATGTTATTTTAAATTTTATTGAAATAATCAAATTAGTTATAATTATATCTTTTAGTAAAAAATAAAGATCATTTAAATTTAGATTTTTATCAGAGACTTGAATTATTAATGTACTCTTAATTAATTAATTAATTAACTGTGTAAGTTGACTTAGAGCTGGGAATAGTTAATTAATGAATTAGCTAGAGTTTTAAATATTTTCGTAATGTTAAAATACTTATTTTTATATTCTCCTATTTCAATTGATTAATGTTTATCTCAATAATTGATGAACCAAGTATTTATCAGAGATTTGAATTATTAATTTACTCTTAATTAATTGTGGAGATTAGTTGTGTGATTTGACTTAGAGCTGGGAATAGTTAATTAATGAATTAGTTAGAGTTTTAAATATTTTCGTAATGTTAAAGTACTGATTTTTATATTCTCCCATTTCAATTGATTAAGGTTTATCTCAATAATTGATGAACCAAGTAGTAACAAGCCTGGAAGGGATTTGACTAGATATTGCTGAGTTGGATTTTAAATTATTTAATACTTACTAAGATAAAATTAACTAGTCATGTTTCAAAGTAAGCATTTCATATACTATGTTGTCTTTGAATAATAGACATATATTATGTAGTCTCTAAATTATTTTAATTATTAATGATTTAGCCCTTAGGTCAAATTTAGAAAACAAATAGTATAAATTTAGTACAAATTTAAGGATTAAAAAATATAAAATTAGTTCAAATTCAAGGACCAATTATTTCTAGGAATCAAATAGTTGATAATTGAAATATTTTAAGGACTAAATTATATATTTTAATTATTCTGAAATTAATTAGTTGTCATGTTATAAATTTAGGGATCAAATATTAAGTTTTCTCCATCTCGAAATTATAATTTTTGGGCATTACTAAAAATTTTGATTTTTATAATTATTATTTTGTAATGAATCAAATTTTTAAGATGAAAAAGAAATTTGAGAGTATAATAAAAGTTTTAGTGTGAATTAAAATAATTTTGTGATGTGATGTAGCTTGTTCCTCGTCGGCGGTGAGAAATGACTCGTTGGATTACCCTCTTCTGGTTGCAAATGGAACTGACGCTTACACTGCCAATGGCTGCGTCAAGTGCACCTGTAGCTCCAACACCGATGCAACGTGAGTCCTATATATATATATATATATTGAGTAAACTACTAAATTGGTCTCTGGATTATTGACTCGCTGACAGATTGATCCCTGAATTTAGGAAATTGACAAATAGGTCCCCAAATTTTTCTAACGAGTCAAATAGGTCCCCGAATTTTTCGAACATTTGTCAAATAGGTCCTTCTGTGCATGTTATTCGGGGACCTATTTGACTAACGTTAGAAAAATTCGGGGGCCTATTTGACTCGTTAGAAAAATTCGGGGACCTATTTGTCAATTTTCTAAATTTGGGGACCAATTTGTCCGTGAGCCAATAATCCAGGGACCAATTTGGTAGTTTACTCTATATATTAGTACCTAAGTGATTTAATTTATCAAAAATAATCTTTTTTTTTTTTTTTAAATTGGTCAAATGTGTTGTTTTAATGTATCATTTTTTATAAAAAAAAATTGATAGAACACTCAAATTGATTCTCAAGGTAAGTATAAAGTTTATGTTTATTCTCAATGTTTTAAAAGTTTGATAGGGTTATATCTCTATCATTTTAAAGTTAAATTTAATAGAGTTCAGAATTATATATTATTTTTGAAGGATAATTTTTTTATCTAGTTGAAGTCGTCAACAAATAAGGTTAAATTAGATTCTAAAAGTGTTTCAGAATCAAGCAAATGAAGTTGGTAAGATTTCTCTCGTTTCAAATTCAAACATAACGAGTTCAAAGCTACGAGTTATAGTCATTTTTTTATTCAATTGAGATATTCGACAAATATGGTCAAACGAAACTCGAAAATGAATTTGAAACCAATTTTTCATAATTTTTTTAATTTTTTGCTTTCAAACTCACTTTTGAACTCGATTTGACTGACGGTTCCATCTGGACAGAAATAGAACTCGTTGAGAGTAACTCGTATGTTTGAATTTGTCGTATTCAGGCTTGAAACGAAAGAAATATATCCAATTTTATTTGTTTGATAGTGAAATGAGCGAACTACTTTCAGAAAGCAATTTGACTTCGTTTGCTTGACGGCTCAATTGGGTAGAAAAAGTATTCATCAATAACAATATATATAACTCAAGACTCGTCACATTCAAATTATGACCACAATTAGTAATTTTGAGATCAAAATAAAACTAAATTATAACATTTAAGATCAATATAAAACTTGTGAAACCTTTAATACCAAAGCAAATTTAAGAGCATACATACATTTAAGATGAAGTTGAAAATTTGACAAAAATAAAATTATATTAATTGGTGAATTAATTTGTGTGATCAGATTGCAATGTGAGTCATCTGGATTGAAACCATCAAGCGTTTGGAGTAGTTGCCCATCCACAGAATGCGGCAGCTTCAGCCTGGGCAACACCACTTCCACAGCTTCGTGCTCTCGCTCCTTCTGCGCCTATGCTGGTTATAACAAGCAAATTATCTTCACCACCAATGCCACCCTCTCCACTTGTCCTGGTTTGTTCTTATTACTACTACTTACTAATCTAATCTTAATTCCCTTAATTCATATACGTCAAAATTTCATTTTGGTTCTCAAATTATAGGTTAAGTTCCATTTTGATTATAATTTTTTTTTTATTTCCTTTCAATCTCCACACTTTCACATTTATTTTGTTTTGATTGTTCAAAAGTAGGATTTAATAGATAGGATCACATATATAATATATAGAACAATGAGAATAATTAAGTAGAGCAGAAGCAAATTGTCTACCTTACTTGATCTTGAATGATTTTGGTTGATAGTTAGGTGCTCGTCCCTATATTTTGACGGCTCAAATGGGTAGGTCATTTAAGTTAAGGTTAGAGAAAAGACTTAACATTTTGTCTTATTGGACCCTCCCATTATGTGTTTTAGTAAAACTTGAATGTCCAAACTTTTATCTAATGTGCTATTAACTCAAAAGTGTTTCCTTTATTGTAGGACTTCCTTTAAATTAGGCCACTTGTCAACCTTTTTATTTTAGAAAACCAATAAAACATACTTAAAGATAATTAATGTGAGGCCACACACAAAACATTATTTTAACATTGGTTTATAAAATGTGATTTTATTAGGTTGAATAATTGAGATGAACCAATTTTATATTATGTGTCATAATAAGTGAGTTAATAAAAAGAAAAAAAATCATTTTCTTACTCACAAATTGAAAATAAATTTGTGCTTGATTTTTCTTCTAGAGAGTGAAAATTTTTCTTTTCCTCTTTGTCAACTCACTTATTACTATGACACATATGAGAGAAAAACGATCTACCTCAATTGTCTAAGTTAAAAATAACAGAAGAAATTAAAAAATCGCATTTTGGAACCTAAACAAAATAAATTGAAAGATTTGAGGACCAAAATAAAATAAAAAATTTTTTTAAGACTAAAATAAAATTTGACACATAGTTTAAGGACCAAAATGACTATTTGACCATTCATAAACATATATGCATATACTCTTTAATTAAATCACTTAGCTTCCATTAATTCTTGGTGTACTAATTTAATTTGTTGTTTTGGATGTTTCTTTCTCATGATTCACGTGCAGCATCAGGAGCATCAAGCCATGGCTTCTACGGTTGGAATCATCTTCTCATTGCCATTCACGTCATCCTCATCTCTCTCTATGTCTTCTAGTAGTGTGTAATTAACCATAGTTTTGATGGTTTGGTACATCCTGTGTACCCCTTATGAATTCTGATGGCGGAGGAGTGTTTAATAATGTGTTTGAGTGTTTAAAATAATCATTCTAGTTTTATGCATTGAGAAAATTTAAGAAAATAAAACATAAGAAAGTTATTGTTTACAAAGTATTTGGAATAAAAAAAAGGTCAGTCAAGCAAGGTATTTTGAGGAGTCATCATTCCATATAGTGTTGGGATTATAAATAAATGAAGTTAAATCAGATTTTTTTTCTTCAAATATGATACATTCAAAAGTAAGATAAAGACAAACACAAACACAATATAAACAAAAATAAAGTAAAAATAGCATTGAGAAAGTGTGAATTGTGATAAATGATGGAGGTTGAAAATGTAGTGATGAAGGAGTGATGAAATGTGAAACTGCGAATTATAAAATAAATAGTGACTATTTACCAAAAAAAAGAAAAAAATAAAGAGTGGCTAAACTTTGAATGTGTAAGTGATGATTAGATAAGGTAAAATGATAAAGGAGAAAAATTAGATTTAGAAATATGGATGATTTTATTTATTTAATATAATATAAATAATATCTAATTAAAATGTTAATATGATTCGATTGGTTTTTGGTTTTCAAAACCAATCGAATCTAACCATTTGATTTTTATCATTTTTCATTTAACTCAACTGACTAGATAATCGATTTTGGTCAATTTTGATCGATTTGGATTGGATTGAATTGATTGAGTTTGGATTGGATTAAATCTGAACAATCTTACTCTCAAACTCACTTTTGAACCTGATTCAATCTCGTTCATTAATAGTCTTAACTTGATCAAAAAATAATTTATCAAGAGTAATTAGTAGTTCTGAACTTGTTGCACTCAGATTTGAAACAAGAGAAAGATGACTAACTTCGTTTGTTTGATCATGAAACTAACAGTCTACTTTTTGGACTCGATTTTGACTTTCTTTACCGATAGGCCGAACTGAATAGACAAGTACTAATAAAAAATGATATGTAGTTCTAGACTTGTTTCATTCGAACTTGAAAACGATAAATATGACCATATTTAGTAGTTGGAGACCTAAGCAAACCTTATGAAAATCAAGACCAATTTGAACATTCTAAAAAACAAATGACCAAAATGAATTTTGAGATAAAGATATAAGACTAATTTTAATATTTGACTAATTATTTTTAATGTTTGCTAGTTGAGGATGCCATTTATTATTGGGTTAGTCTATCATGTAACTTGGACATTACATGCAACTAGTGAGATGACCTCATACACATTTTTTATTGATTAAAAAAGTTAACTTTTTTTTATTATTATTTCTCAACATTAAATTATTTTAAAAAAATGAGATTATGCCACATTACAATTGTATCTGTTTACATACTCCAAATTGCATCTTAGAATTTTTCTTTATTATTAGACTATAGTTATAAAACAAATCACTTGTTTGGTTGATTTTTACCTATTAAATAGTTTAAATCAAAACTAATTCGTTTGAATTATATAGGTTCATAGAAAGGAAATAATTTATATGAATTATATATATATATATATATATATATATTTGTCACAAGTTTCTTTAGGGGTTGATTGAGATGACAGTTTGAGAATGGTGTGCGGTGGAGTGAAATAGTTTAGAGATTTAAACTATTGAATATGAGGTTAATTAGTGAGTGAGGTGAAGTGAATTAAGATGATTTGTAAATCATCATAAATCATTTAAATGTTTATTTTTTAAATCCCCCGAATAGGGGGTGGGGGTTTAATATGATTTAGAATTTTAATACTTTTTATTTTTTCTTTTAACCTTATTATATTTTTAAATTTTAAAAATATATATTATTTCTCTTTATAAGGTATTATTAAAAACTCCAAATTGTAACTCACCCCACCCACTCCACTCCGCTCCGGGAGTGGATCCTCTCCCTTTAACTCCATCTCCCTTTCTCTCCATTTCGATGTAAATCATTAAAACTCTATGAAATGGCTCACATGAAACTATGTCTCCCTCAATTTTTGTTGATTAAAATATTTATTAGATATTAAATAAATTTGAAATAGTTGAAAATTGATGTAAATTAAAAAGATTAATAAATTAATTTGAACAAAAAAATAACACCACCAAAATGGATAGAGTTCATATGATCCAATGGATAGAGTTTTAATAGTTTATAAAAAAAAAGAACTTTGGAGGAGACTTAGACTTCATATGATTCAATGGATAGAGTTTTAATACTTTAGATTGAATGAAAAGGAGAGAAAGAGAGATGAGGTTAAAGGTAGAGGATCCACTTCCAACCTAGAGTTGTCAATACAGGAAGGTCCGACCCAAGCCTGTATTGGCCCCTAATTATTAGTGCTGGGCTGAGCCGACCCATTTTTAAAATGGGCCAAGAATTGGCTAGCCCAGCACAACCCTTTATGGGCCAAGGGCTTGTCCGTTGGGCTATGCATTTATCATTTTTTAAAAAATCAAGTTACCTATAATTTAATTTTATATATAAAAAAAAACTTTTTTGCTTTCCTAATTTTTTTAATTACTAAAAATAAAAGTTACAGAATATTAGGACAAGGATGCAAAACCAAAAATAAGAAAAGAAAGAAAATACATGAAAATTCCAGTAATTAATGAGAGATGAGTTATGTTTAATAGATTAAATATTCTGAGGTGTTTGTTTCTGCTTTGGTAATGAGAGATGAGTTTAAACGATTGAGAGATGAGTGATTGCATTTACTGGATGAATGGCATGGGTGTATTTTTTATTTATTTATTTTTTTTTAATTTTTGGTCAAAGTGATGTGTGTAAAATGTAACTGACTAAATGATAATGGATTAATGATATAATGGGTGATGGGTTGTCTTGAGAAGTATGGGTCGTGTGGAATCAATTGGGTATTTAGGAGATGGCAAAAAAAACATTGAGAATTTCAACTTTTTTAAAAGGGTAAATTACACTTTGGTACCCTGTGGTTTGACCCTGTTTCACTTTGGTACCCTGTGGTTTGAAACTTGACACTTTGGTACCCTTTGGACCTATTTTGTAATTTTAACCATAATAAATTTTACAAAAATTACATATTGACCTCAAAAATTTTTTAAGTTTTTCATTTTAGTCCCTATATAATATGTATCCAAGGACCTATTTGTAATTTTTTGAAAATTTTTTGGGGTCATTATGTAATTTTTGCAAAATTTGTTGTGGTTAAAATTACAAAATAGCTCCAAAGGGTACCAAAGTGTTAATGGAGAATACCACAGGGTACCAAAGTGTCAAGTTTCAAACCACAGGGTACCAAAGTGAAATAGGGTCAAACCACAGGATACCAAAGTGTAATTTACCCTTTTTAAAATGTGACAAAAATGTGCTGGTCTGTGTTCAATCTGACTCAACCTATTTGGGCCCGTTGTTGTCAAAGGGTTGTGTTGGGCCAACTCATTTTACAAAATTTAACCCAGTCTATTTTTTGTGGGTTATTTGGGCCAAGCTCATTATGACGGGTCTACTTCCACCCACTTCATCCCTTCTCACCCCATTAATGACCATCCCATCTCACTTTCTTAAAAACTCCTAATCAAACCCTTAAATAATAAGCTATGAAGTATGGACACTTCATTTTGAGGGCGTGTCGTCGTGTTAGGCACTCATCCGTGTCCGACACTCGTACGACACTCAGACGAGACATATTTATAAGTTTCAAAATTTTAAATCATTTTTTTGTAATTTTAATATAACAAACAATATAAAAATAATGACACATATGACATATATTATGAATAAATAATAATTTTTAAAGTTTTGATCAAAATTTGTGAATTTATGAATTTTTTATGTATAAATACTTGTCGTTTCTTGTAATTTTAAGAATTAGGCGTGTCAATGTGTCCATGTCCGTGTTCGTGTTAGTGTCGTGTCATCCCGTGTCCGTATGTCCATGCTTCATAGAGTATAAGTTTTAATTACATTGTCTCTCTCTCCACTGATTGATCATTAAAAGAGTTATATTAATATTCTTTCTCTACTATAATTAGTCATACATGAAATTTATAATACGTGTCGAATTTGATTAAAGGATCTTATACCAAATATATAAAATAGTTTACCTCTGAAAACTACAAAGCTGGATTAGGATAAATCTAACCTTGAGTTCACAGTTGAGGGCAGTTTCCGACACGTAGGTGTCGTCGGAACCTGCAAACGAGAATGCACAGGGGGTACCCTGCGATTCTTCTCTGATGCTTAAGTTAGAGAGAGAAAGCTGGAGAGTTTGAATATTTTTAGAGAGAGAGAGTCGTTACCTTAGAAAGGTTCCCCCTTTTCCTTTTATCCTCCTTCCCTTCTGTCTCATGTTCGTACGAGGTCTCTCTCTGAGACGTTAGGGGTGTACTCGGGATGTGTGAGGAAAAGGGGGTTGGTGTAGGTTTCTGCTTTTGACGTGACAGCTATCACTGCCAGGGTACGGTGGGATTTCCAACCTTCCCTCCTGGTTGTCAGTGATAGCCAAGAGTGCTTTTCATGGTTTGGTCTGCGCGCAGGGGGCGTTTTAGTCCTTTTGCGTGTCCTTCTTGTCCTGTCACGTGCTTTCACGGATCCTAGCATTTAATGCCAATATCTTGGCATTAAATGCTTGAGTGTGGGAGGGGGAACCTGCCTGGGTTGTCTCTCCGTCGGGTATCCTTTGTGCCCTTGGATAACAACTCCGAGGGGTCATTCCGAGGAGTGTATATCACTAGTCCCTCCGAAAGGTCCGAGGGGGAGTCCGCGCCGTCGGCTTCCGAGGGGTGATCCCGAGGGGTGTATATCACTAGTCCCTCCGAAAGGTCCGAGGGGGAGTCCGCGCCGTCGGCTTCCGAGGGGTGATCCCGAGGGGTGTATATCACTAGTCCCTCCGAAAGGTCCGAGGGGGAGTCCGCGCCGTCGGCTTCCGAGGGGTGATCCCGAGGGGTGTATATCACTAGTCCCTCCGAAAGGTCCGAGGGGGAGTCCGCGCCGTCGGCTTCCGAGGGGTGATCCCGAGGGGTGTATATCACTAGTCCCTCCGAAAGGTCCGAGGGGGAGTCCGCGCCGTCGGCTTCCGAGGGGTGATCCCGAGGGGTGTATATCACTAGTCCCTCCGAAAGGTCCGAGGGGGAGTCCGCGCCGTCGGCTTCCGAGGGGTGATCCCGAGGGGTGTATATCACTAGTCCCTCCGAAAGGTCCGAGGGGGAGTCCGCGCCGTCGGCTTCCGAGGGGTGATCCCGAGGGGTGTATATCACTAGTCCCTCCGAAAGGTCCGAGGGGGAGTCCGCGCCGTCGGCTTCCGAGGGGTGATCCCGAGGGGTGTATATCACTAGTCCCTCCGAAAGGTCCGAGGGGGAGTCCGCGCCGTCGGCTTCCGAGGGGTGATCCCGAGGGGTGTATATCACTAGTCCCTCCGAAAGGTCCGAGGGGGAGTCCGCGCCGTCGGCTTCCGAGGGGTGATCCCGAGGGGTGTATATCACTAGTCCCTCCGAAAGGTCCGAGGGGGAGTCCGCGCCGTCGGCTTCCGAGGGGTGATTCCGAGGGGTGTATATCACTAGTCCCTCCGAAAGGTCCGAGGGGGAGTCCGCGCCGTCGGCTTCCGAGGGGTGATCCCGAGAGGTGTATATCACTAGTCCCTCCGAAAGGTCCGAGGGGGAGTCCACGCCGTTGGCTTCCGAGGGGTGATCCCGAGGGGTGTATATCACTAGTCCCTCCGAAAGGTCCGAGGGGGAGTCCACGCCGTCGGTTTCCGAGGGGTTATTTCGGTTTCCGAATACCTTGAGTCTTTTGGACTTTTTTCCGTGGGAGCTGGAAAGTTTTTGGGTGACACATGGCGTGGGAAATGAGAAATGTGTGGAGGAAGTTCTTCGGTTTCCCAAGTTGCTGACGTAGGCAGCGTCTTTTCAACTGCCTGCTTTATTTTTGAATTTTCGTACGGCCCTTTATAAACCGCCATTTCCCTCTCTTCCCCAAATTTTCGTTTCCCACGATTTGCTCAGAGAAAAAACCCAAAAGCCAGACCTCGAGTCAGTTACCACCAGCATTCAGAGAAAAACCCAAAAGCCAGACCTCGAGTCAGTTACTACCAGCAACCATGGGGAAGTCTTTGAAGAAAGTCCTGAATCGCAAGGGGGAGAGAGGCGGTGCTTCGTCGTCGATTCCTGGTGACGGAATTTCAGTCGCTCGTCACCTCGACCCAGTGACTGCTGAGAAGAGGGGGTACACAGTGACTGAGAGGAAAGATATGAAGGTTGGATGGGGGGGTCCTACCATGGAGCCTGACCTGTGGTGGAGCATACAATCGAAGCTGTTGCACGTGGAGGCCGACGGCGCCGAGGCTCTGTGCCGTGCTCGGGGGGTGATGGCCTGGGCGTCGCCACAGGGATTACCTTCCAATGTTCCAATCGACCCGAAAATCCAGTTGGAGAGGTCAAAGTTCGTGGAGCCTGCTGAACTCGCGACTTTGAACGAGACATTCTTCGCTCCAAGTACTCCGATGAGGGTACTGGGGCATGTCGCCTGCCATATTAAAGAGGGCGTTGAGGGCTTCGGTAGTGAGAGGTACGGTTTTGCCCACGAAGGGGGTTTTTTGTTTAACGAATACGTTCTCCAGAATGTGGGAATAAGGTTCCCGTTCTCGGACTTCGAGATGGAGGTCCTAAATTATATGAACTG
>QANZ01052393.1:25986-99441 GCA_003254925.1 Chamaecrista fasciculata | reverse complement strand
GGCTCTGACGCGGGACCGTCACGCGGGGTGGTGGCGGAACCCTTGGATGTTTTGCACAATCGATATCCTGTGCCGGCTCCGAGGGGTGGAGTGCTGCCAGCAGATATCTTGGGCAGCAGCATCAACCCCTTCTTATTCATGGAGTCTTCCTGTACGCGGGCCGACAAAGACTACATGGATGACATGGTGGCCAAACTTCCTCGGGATGTTGCCGCCGATGCCCTTAAACACGGATTGGAGTCCTGTCGCCGGATAGCAGTGCTTTATCAGCAGTTCGAGGACATCCGGGGCAGGAATTCTATGCACAAGGCTCTGTTGGCCGAATCTGAAAAGAAGGTTGCCCTCTTGGAGGGGCGGGTGGGGGAGCTTACTGCCGAAAGGGGAGAATTATTGAGGCAGCTGGAGGATGCTCGTGCTGTGGGGGCGTCAAAAGTTGACGAATTGCTGAGGGTCCAGGCGGAAGAGCATGGCAAAGAGCTCGAACGCCTTGTAGAGGGCTATGAGTCGTCGCTGGACAAACTCCGGGGGGAAAAAAGTGCAGTTGAGAATGCTCTGGACTCCGAGCGCGAGTCATTTGAAGCTCGTCTTGAGACAGTTCGCGCTGAGGGGGGAGAGGCTGCGCGGGGGGCTGCTGAGGAGTTAGTTGTCCAGCGGGGTCGCTGGGCGGCGGAGATGGATGCTCTTCGTCGGGAGCATTCCGCTGCTATCAATGAGCTGAAACGTGACCATGAAGCCGCCATGGGCCGGATGTCAACGACTCACAGTATGTCACTTGATGCTATGACCAGGAGATTAGAGGAGACCCTGGAAAATGAGAGGGCCCAACTGCAGTGGGAGGGGAAGTGCTTTTATGAGAAGGGCTTCATCAACGGGGTGAGGCAAGTAGTTCACTTCTATCCGGAGGCTGCCCGGAGTCTAGATGAAGTGCACCCTATGCGGGAGGTGGCCAACGGCGTAATCGTTGACCGGGTCCGTCCCCTGGAGAAGTGCCCGGAACGCCCTGCTGACCCAATGGAGAGAGGGGAATCCTCGAGTGGCAAGTTGGACATGGGGAGGGTGCTGCTCGGTGTGCTGGTGAACGTTCCAAGTGCTCCCGCAACCACTACGGATGCCTCTCCTTCTCGCCAGGGAGGAAGACCTGGGTTAGGTTTGTTCGGCGAGGATGGCGACGGGGGGGGCGGATCTGGCCAAGCTGGAGGCGATACCCCTCCGAGAGATCCGGCGACGACTGACTGCTCCACAGATGATTACCTGATTGATGAGCCTGTGCTGCCGCCGGGGGGTGTGTGACTGTTGTTTGATGTAAACGTTTGTACCCCCCTCCCCCTTTCTGATGTAATGAAATTTGTAAATTTGTAAATCGACGACTTTGTACATAATATTTGCCTATGTGAAATGGATTGTGGCGTTGGGTGCCATTTTGTTATTTGCCTGCGTTATAGCATATACAGATATATTGTAACGATTTGTTACTGTGTGAGTCACGTTGTTTACTTCATGAGTTTGCCCGTGACGTGGCTAGCCGGAGCAGGTAACTCTGACCTGCAGAGCGTTGGAGCTCAAGTGTCCGAGGCGTAGGGGAGGCGTCCCTCCCCGCCTGCGTAGGGGACCGAGGGCCCATTTAATCATTCATAATAGAAAGATAAAAAGGGAAGAAATAGCAATAAGAAGAAACATGAATTTCATTAAACTTTGAGAAAAGTTACATGAGTACTGTCATGGAGATAGATATTTCTTTAATTTGGCTATATTCCATGGGTTTGGGAGATGGTTCCCACCCATGGTTTCTAGGCGGTAGGCCCCTCCTGGGAGTGTTTCGCAAATCCGATATGGACCCTCCCAGTTGGGTCCCAGTTTGCCTTCCGAGGGGTTGACCCTGTTGTTGGCGACTTCCCTCAGGACCAGGTCTCCGACGTGCAATGTACGTTTTTTGACCTTGGTGTTGAAGTAGTTCGCTATCTTTTGCTTGTATGCAGCCATCCGGATCAATGCTGTCTCCCTCATTTCCTCAGAGATATCTAAGGATGCCTGGCGCTGGGCCTGGTTCTGCTGCTCCTCGTAGTAGAGGACCCTATCTGAGGTTGCCCCGATCTCGGCGGGGATCATGGCTTCGCAGCCGTAGGCCAACGCGTAGGGGGTTTCCTTGGTTGCCGTTTGTTTTGTGACACGGTAGGACCACAAAACCGAAGACAATTCGTCTGCCCATCGCCCCTTGGCGTTGTCCAGGCGCTTTTTTAATCCCTTGAGGATGATTCTGTTAGCCAGCTCCGTTTGTCCATTTGTGGCGGGGTGCTCCACGGATGTGGTCTTCAGCCTCATGTGGTAACTTTCGCAGAATTCTCGGAACTGCTGGCTGATGAATTGGCGCCCATTGTCTGTTATGAGAGTGTGTGGGATGCCAAATCGAGTTATTATATTCTTTGTGACGAACTTGATGATTGCCGCCGAGGTGATAGATGCCAGGGGCTCTGCCTCTACCCACTTGGTGAAGTGGTCGACGGCGACTACCAAGAACTTCCGTTGGTTGGTGGCCTGTGGAAATGGCCCCAGGATGTCTATGCCCCAAATGTCAAAAGGCCACGGAGCCTGCAGGGGATGCATATCCTCTGCCGGCGTGTGTATGAGGTTTCCGTGGCGTTGGCACTTGTCACATGTCTTGACTAGTTGATCTGCGTCCTTAATGATGCCCGGCCAGTAGAAGCCGGCTTGCAGCGTTTTTCTTTTCAGGGCTGCCGGGGCCTGGTGGGAGCCACATACTCCGGCGTGCAGCTCACGGAGGATGTAGTTTGCCTCCTTCGGGGGTACGCACTTCAGTGATGGGGACGAAAATCCCTTTTTGTAAAGCGTTTCGCCGGATAGGAAGTACCGTGCAGCTCTCCTGGTCAAGTTCCTCGCTTCTGCCCGGTCGGCGGGGAGGGTACCATCCCTGAGGTAGGCCACGATTGGCGTCATCCAGGTGGATGCCCCATCGATCTGATTTACTTCCTCCTCGTTGATGGAGGGTTGCTCGAGAGTGGTGCAGATGATGGAGTCTCTACCAGCCTTGCTGGGCTTATTTGCCAGCTTTGCTAACTTGTCGGCGCGGGAGTTCTGATCCCGGGGGACATGTCGGAACTCGACTTTTCGGAATTTGGCAGCCAGACGCCGCGCTTTGGCGCGATACTTGAGGATGGTTTCTTCCTTGGGCTCGAATTCTTCCTTCATTTGTTGGACCACTAGTTGCGAGTCGCTGTTGACCGTTAGCTCCTGGGCGTTGACCGTGAGGGCCAGCTCCAGGGCAGCTAAGAGGGCCTCGTACTCTGCCTGGTTATTGGTGGCGGGGAAGCGTATCTCGATGGATTGCTCAATAACCATGCCGTCTGGTGCTTCTAGGATGACCCCGGCTCCTTTTGACTTGCTGGAGGAGGCACCATCAACGTATATTATCCATGTGCTGTTGAGTGCCTCCGGCGAGGTCATTTCAGCGACAAAGTCCGCTAAGGCCTGCCCCTTGATGGCTCGGCGGGGTTGGAACATGAGTCCGAACTCCGAGAGCTCAATGGCCCAGTAAGATAGCCGTTCGGCGACGTCGGGCTGGTGAATCACCTGCCGTAGTGGTCTGTCGGTCCGGACGATGATCTGATACTGCTGGTAATAGGGTCGAAGTTTCCTCGTCGATACCAGAAGAGCGAATGCCAGCTTTTCGAGCATGTGGTATCGTGACTCCGACGGGGTCAGGACCTTGCTGGAGAAGTAAATCGGTTTTTGATCTTCTCCCTCCTCGGTGACTAACGCTGAGCTGACTGCCTGGTCGTTAGCAGCGAGATATACGTATATTGGCGTCTCCAGCTTGGGAGTGGTCAGTATTGGCGGCTTCGCCAGATACTGCTTCAGCTCCAGAAAGGCCCTATCGCATTCCTCCGTCCATTCGAACTTCTTTCCTCCTTTGAGGGTTTTGAAGAATGGGAGGCAGCGGTCGGCGGACCTGGTTAGTTTGTTTTAGATGTTCCGTTAGCACTCGTTGCATAAGTAAAACAAACAGAGAATTTGCACAAGAAGAGATTCTTTATTAATGTAGTGGAGGGCTCGCGATGTGCAAGCATACATATATCATCCGGAGCTCGTATGTCCGGGTAGGAGATTACAAAAACATAAGTAAATGTAAACAGGGAGAGGGGTGGGGGGGATACGCCCCTTGATTAACTACTTCTGAATAGAAGTGGGGTTATCAGTGCTGGCGCTACCTGGAGAGGAAGCGATGGATGGCGGCGATCCGGCCGGTGAGGCGTTGTACCTCCTTGGGGTTCTTGGGAGGGGACATCTCCATTATGGCTCTGCACTGGTCCGGGTTGACCTCTATCCCTCGCTGTGAGATGAGGAATCCGAGGAACTTGCCTCCCGACACGCCAAAGGCACATTTTGAAGGGTTAAGGCGCATCTGATACTGCCGCAGTATTGCGAAGATCTCCTCCAGGTCTTCCAGATGGTTGTTGCCGGCTTTCGTCTTGACGACCATGTCGTCGACGTATACCTCGATGTTCTTTCCGAGGTGGTCCCGGAAGAAGAGGTCCATCATGCGCTGGTAGGTGGCTCCGGCGTTCTTTAGGCCAAAGGGCATGACCTTGTAGCAGAAGACTCCCTTGTCTGTGATGAAGGCAGTCTTCTCCACGTCTCTCGGGTCCATCCGGATCTGATTGTATCCGGAAAATGCGTCGAGGAAGCTCAGTGTGGCGTGGCCACTTGTTCCGTCGACGAGTCGGTCGATGCTAGGGAGTGGGTAGGGGTCCTTCGGGCACGCCTTGTTCAGGTCGGAGAAGTCCACACACATCCGCCATTTTCCGTTGGCCTTCTAGACCAGGACAACGTTGGATAGCCACGTGGGGTACTTGGTCTCACGAATGAAACCTGCCGCCAGCAATTTCTCTACCTCTTCTTTTGCTGCTTGCTGGCGCTGCTGACCCAAGTTTCTCTTCTTCTGGAAGACGCCAGGCCTTCCGTCAACGTTGAGGGAGTGGCAGATGATGCTTGGGTCGATCCCCGGCATGTCCGACGCGGACCATGCAAAAATATCCTCGTTCCGGTAGAGGAATTGGATCAGTGCTTCTTTCTCTGGTGGAGGGAGGGTGGCGCAGATGTTGACAGTTTTTTCCGGGGAACCCGGAAAAGCCACTGACTCCATTTCATCCGAAGGCTGCGGATGATTCTGTGGGATTTCATCCCGTAGATCAACAATCTCGCAGTTCATTACTGCGTGTTCCTTCTCTTTTCCTTTTTCTGAGGAGGACGTCGGAGGGTTCTGAGGAGCTTCCCGGCTGGTCTGGGGCTAGGCCAGGCTGGTGGCGTAGCATTGCCTGGCCACCTCCTGGTTCGCCCGTACTTGTCCCACACCGTTAGGGGTGGGGAATTTCATCAGCAAGTGAGCCGTGGACACTACGGCACGGGCAGCATTCAGCGAAGGCCTACCGAGGATGGCGTTGTAGGCGGAGGGTGTCTTGACGACCACGAAGATAGTTGGGATGCATACGCACTTCGGATCCTCTCCCAGCGTGAGGTTCAGTTCGATCATCCCCTCCACGGGGACCTGGGCCCCGGAAAAGCCTATCAGGTGCTCGTTGAAAGGGGAGAGTTGCTCTCGGGAGAGACCCATACTTGAGAAGGCATCCCAGAATAAGATGTCAGCCGAGGACCCCTGGTCAACCAAGATCCTCTTCACGTTGTATCTTCCGACCCCGGCTGTGATTACCATAGGGTCACATTCTTCGGAGTCTACATCCGCCAGCTCCTCGTCGGTGAAAATGATTGGTTCTCCTTGGGGCGCGTGGGGTTTTTTGAGGTAATCCAGCTTCATAACGGATCTCCTCATTCGCTTCCGTGACTGCGGGCCCCTCCTCCGGCGGTCCACTCCGCCGGCGATGACGTTGATGGTCCCCAACATCTGAGAACCTGTGTTATCCCCTCCTGATCCTCCTTCCGGAGGCCTGTCGTCACGACGGGGTCTCTGGTGTCTGCCTTGGTCCGTACCTCGGTGCTCTCTGTCGTCATCTCTCCTTTTGTTGTCCCGTTTCACGTATTTCCCCAGTTTTCCGTTCTGGATGAGAGCCTCAATCTCATCCTTTAACGAGATGCACTCGTCGGTGGTATGACCATGGTCCCGGTGGTATTCACAGTATCGGCTCTGATCCTTTGATCTGTCTCCGGGGCGTGACTTCCTCGGGGTGACGACGGGGAAGATCCCGAGGCCCTGGGACTCCGCTAGTATCCGGGACTGTGAGACGGTGAGGACGGTGTAGACATTAAACCGTGCCCGGGAGGGGACTGGTTGTCTATCGCTACCCCTCTCCTGCTGGGGGTGCTTCTGTCTGTCCTGCCGGGGGGGGGTCCCGTCGTCGTTGGTCACCACGGTACTGTTGCTGCTGCTGTTTGCTGCCGGAGCTCATGTTTGCAAATCTGCTCTTCTGGGAGGTGAAGGCATCCTCCTTTATGATGAACTCCTGGACCTTCGATAGAAATTCTTCCAACGAGCTAGGGTTCATGAAAGCCAGCTCCTTATGAGTTTGCCCGGGGCGGAGACCTGCCTGAAAGGCGTGTACCGCCACGCTGTCCTCGAGGTCCTTGACTGTGAGGCATTTCTGATTGAAGCGGTGTAGGAAGTCACGGAGAGACTCGTGCTCTCCCTGATGAACGTCCGCCAACACGGATGCCGGCTGCTTGTACACCACGCTGGTGGCAAACCGCTTTTTGAATAGGTTTTCCATATCCCGGAAGCTGTGTATACTGTCATTCGGGAGCTTGGAGAACCAAATGAGGCCTTCTCCGACGAGGGTGGTCGGGAATAACTTGCACTTCTTGCCCTCCGACAAGTTAGCGATTTGCATGCACGCGTGGAACTGCCGGAGATGATCGTCCGGATCCTTTGTTCCATCATACCGGGGCAGCTTCATTGGCATTTTGAACCCGGTGGGTAACTCATCTTGCTGTATGTGTGGCGCGTATATCCCGGGAGAAGGCATTGGGAGTGCTGGAGGTGTCGGAACTACTGCTGGGGGGTGCGAGGGGGGGTTTGCAGTCGTCGAGGGGTCTGCAGATGGCAGGTGTTTGGCTAAGAGTTGCCATAACTCAGCTGGCACATTCCACTGTTGCATTGTGGACCCTGGCGGTGCCGGGGAGGTGGAGGGGGGATTCGTCCCTGCCGGTTCATTTCGTTCGCTGGGAACGTGTTCTTCTTCTCGTCCCGACAACACGGCTTCTGAGGAGGGTCGTGTGTCGGGAGTAGCGTAGTATGCTGGTGGAGGGGGGTTGGGAGCTTCTTGTATCTGCTTCCCTTTGGAGCTGGAGCTGACCAACTGGTTGAAACGTCTCTCCATGAACTGGTCGAACTGTTCTTCCATGTTTCGGCGCAGGGTGGCCATGTCAGCTACATGCGCAGCCCTTGCCTCCCTGAGTTCTGTCTGAACAATCTCTCGTATCTCGGCTGTATACGGAGAGGGTGTTGCTCGAGTTTCTTCCTCTGTATGCTGGTGGAAACCGGCGAGAGAGGTCAGTGGAGTGGGAGTCCTCTCGCCCTGCTGTGTGTGTCCTGGTGCACTTCTGGGTGATGACCTGGGGTCATGTTCATGTATGGTGTCTCCGGCTTGTTGATCTCTCGGATGGCTCGAGCCCGAGGGAGCGTCTGCTGAGCTCGGGTGCAGCTGGTTCTCGTTATGGGTTTCCATTGTAGAGAACGTCGTAGCTTGCTTGAGTTCACAGTAAGAGATAACAACAAGGGGTTAGCACAGAATACAGGTATGACCTCCACGGAGAGCCGTACCAGGGTCTCTCGGGGGTTGAGCGAAAGAAAAAGAAACTTGTTCGTCGAAGAGTGTAGGGGGGAGCAGGGTGGAGTTCGTGGGAGAACTCTCTTCCCTACGAGGTGGTCCCCGTCGGGTGTGTGTGTGTCTTAGCAACAGCTAAGTAGAGGGGGGAAGAGATAACCGGAGTTTCCCCATCTTTCCCCACAGACGGCGCCAGTGAAAACTACAAAGCTGGATTAGGATAAATCTAACCTTGAGTTCACAGTTGAGGGCAGTTTCCGGCACGTAGGTGTCGTCGGAACCTGCAAACGAGAATGCACAGGGGGTACCCTGCGATTCTTCTCCGATGCTTAAGTTAGAGAGAGAAAGCTGGAGAGTTTGAATATTTTTAGAGAGAGAGACTCGTTACCTTAGAAAGGTTCCCCCTTTTCCTTTTATCCTCCTTCCCTTCTGTCTCATGTTCGTACGAGGTCTCTCTCTGAGACGTTAGGGGTGTACTCGGGATGTGTGAGGAAAAGGGGGTTGGTGTAGGTTTCTGCTTTTGACGTGACAGCTATCACTGCCAGGGTACGGTGGGATTTCCAACCTTCCCTCCTGGTTGTCAGTGATAGCCAAGAGTGCTTTTCATGGTTTGGTCTGCGCGCAGGGGGCGTTTTAGTCCTTTTGCGTGTCCTTCTTGTCCTGTCACGTGCTTTCACGGATCCTAGCATTTAATGCCAATATCTTGGCATTAAATGCTTGAGTGTGGGAGGGGGAACCTGCCTGGGTTGTCTCTCCGTCGGGTATCCTTTGTGCCCTTGGATAACAACTCCGAGGGGCCATTCTGAGGAGTGTATATCACTAGTCCCTCCGAAAGGACCGAGGGGGAGTCCGCGCCGTCGGCCTCCGAGGGGTGATCCCGAGAGGTGTATATCAACCTCAATGTTATTAAAATCAGATCGGAGAGTGACTCAGATTGACCTTCGGGTTAGAGTTACGTTGGTTCAATTGGTCAGTCCGGATGATGTCATAAATATATAAATAAAAATATATAATTAATTTAAATAAAATTAATCTATAATTAATAAAATATAACCATAAAATTTATATAACAATAACATATACCTGTAAATCCATAATTTCATTGTTCTACACAAATAAAATATACAAAAGTCACAATAAAAACAATTATAATTAAGTTAACAAAATTGAAAAAATGAGTTTTTTTCTTTATTTTAATAGCGTTATAACATTTTATATTAAGTTTTGTTATATTTTTGTATTTGAACAAAATCAACAAAATAAAAAATAAAAAAAGGTTTTTTGATAAAAACTATGATCCGGATGATTTTCTAAAATGATCTAACCTCTTGAACAGTTTAATGATCCAAACTGAACCGAACTTATTTTCGGAAAAATGGATCATCTATATTTTTTGTGGAATTAGAGAGAGAAAGAAAAAAAAAAAAAGAATAGAGAGAAAGAAAAACTGTAAGTCCTACATATTTATTATTGGCAAAACACACTTTCGTGCCCCTAACGTTTGTAGTGATTTTCAATTATGCCTCTAACGTTTTATTTTGTTCAGGCGTGCCTCAATGTGAAACTAACGTTTCAATTATGCCCCCAATTTTGATTCAATGTCCATGTGGCAATTTTTTTTACTTATGTGTCATTTTTTTGGTCTGACTTGAATACGTGGCATTATGACTGGACATTCGTTTTTTTTTTCCACCGTGGCATGATGACTGGATTTACATTTTTGAACATAAAAATTGAGTAAACTAGCAAATCAGTCCCTGGATTTACATTTTTCATCATCTTCATTCATTTTAGTCCCAAATCCTCAAAATAAAATTATAAAATGTCCCAAAACTCTTCCAAACATTTCAATTTAGTCCTTAAAAGTATTAAAAACCCTAAAACCTAAACTCTAAACCTTAAAACTATAAACCTTAAACCCTAAACTCTAAAATTCTAAACCCCAAAACCCTAAACCCTAAAAATTCTAATTTGAGCAATTAGGTCCCTCACCCATTCTTATCCTATTATTCTCAATTTCCCCTCTTTTCATCATCTTCATTCATTTTAGTTCCAAATTCTCAAAATAAAATTGTAAAGTGTTCCAAAACTCTTCCAAACAATCTAATTTAGTCCTTAAAAATATTAAAAATCCTAAACCCCTAAATCCTAAAACTGTATATACGTCTTTAATCTGGAATCTCTCGCTCCAATTAACAACAAAAGAAGCAAACACAAACTCATTCCTCTCTCTCATGAATCATTGTGAATCGCCCACCACCCACAAACACTCACACACACTTCGCTTCTCTTTATCTCTTGTGTATTCTGAATCTGATTGATACCTTTTTACCTTTTTATGCCTTATAGGCTGACAACGCCTACCTATATATACATAATCCTCATCCCCATGATTCACTACCATTCCTCATTCATACAGTAATGAAATTGATATATACCCCATAACCTACAATCCCATTCAATCTTTCAATTCTCACATACCTTGCTCTGAAGAACTGAACCGAAAATGGTGAATCATGCCGGCGTCGGAGACACAGAATCGGCAAACAATACATATGGCCGTCTCAACAGATTCACCCTCCTTTGTGTTCTTCTCGCTTCCACCACTTCCATTCTAATACTTTTAAGGACTAAATTAAAATGTTTGGAAGAGTTTTAGGGTTTAAGGGTTTAGGGTTTTAGGATTTAGGGGTTTAGGGTTTTAGGATTTAGAGTTTAGGGTTTTTAATATTTTTATGGACTAAATTAAAATGTTTGGAAAAGTTTTGTGACACTTTATAATTTTATTTTGAGGATTTGGGACTAAAATGAATGAAGATGATGAAAAAAGGGGGAATTGAGAATAATAGGATAAGAATGGGTGAGGGACCTAATTGCTCGAATTAGATTTTTTAGGGTTTAGGGTTTTAGGGTTTAGAATTTTAGAGTTTAGGGTTTAGGGTTTATAGTTTTAAGGTTTAGAGTTTAGGTTTTAGGGTTTTTAATATTTTTAAGGACTAAATTGAAATGTTTGGAAGAGTTTTGGGACACTTTACAATTTTATTTTGAGGATTTGGGACTAAAATGAATGAAGATGATGAAAAATGTAAATCCAGGGACTGATTTGCTAGTTTACTCAATTTTTATGTTCAAAAATGTAAATCCAGTTATCATGCCACGGTGGAAAAAAATATGAATGTCCAGTCATCATGCCACGTATTCAAATTAGACCAAAAAAATGACACATAAATAAAAAAAATTGTCACATGGACATTGAGTCAAAATTGGGGGCATAATTGAAACGTAAGTTTCACATTGAGGGCACGCCTGAACAAAATGAAACGTTTGGGGCATAACTGAAAATCACTGCAAACGTTAGAGGCACAAAAGAGTGTTTTGCCTTTATTATTTTATAAAACTTACATTTTTTCTCGGTGACTTGACTCCGTAAGAAATATATTAAGAAAAGAAATAGAGAATTCAATCTCCATTTTTGGGTCAGAATCTGAGCTTCCGGTGTTCATAACATTGGTTCACCTAGAACTCTCCAATCAACTATTTTCTTTCCCAACAAAATCCATTTGAAATCTTCCACACATGTTTGTGTTACATTTGCTTGGTTTCCCCGTACTGTTATAATTCATGTGCACATGTAAATTGTACCCATCTAGGAAATGCTTCAGAAAATGTGTGTCACCAATGTAGAGAGACCCCTCCTCAAGGTCTAACTCATGTGAATACTGTCTTTGGACCATTGTCCTACTTAATGAAGCATTTCATGTTTCCATTAAAAAAGAAAAAAAAAAAAAAACTCTTCGACACTATTAACTATTAAGTATTAAAAATTAATCAAGCTAAATTAACCCCTCGTTAATTGGTATAGTCGCTTATTATTCACCTAAATAGTAAGAAGACTTATCCTTACGTGTGGGGTAAATTTCAAATTGGTCTGTTATTTTTTATTTATTTCATATTAGTCCTATATATTTCTATAGTATTTCATATTGGTCCCAAAAATATTTAATATGATCATATCTCTCTTATTTCAAGTTCAAATACGATAAATTTAGAGCTATGAGTTTTTTTGACAGTACTTTAAGATTTAGTCATATCATTCTTCTTTAAAGCGACAAATTTAAAATTATGTGCAAACTCTTAAAGAAGTCTTTCTCAGTCCGGTTAAGGTCACTAGCAGCTGAGATCAAATCCGATAAAGGACCAATTTGAGACTTTGGCTAAGTTAACAATATAATAAAAGGGCAAAGGAAGAGGGTGAAATGAAAGAAAAGGACTTTCAGGAATGTACATACGGCTCCTCCTCTTGGCCGTTACTGCATCATCATCGTCGTCGTCGTCGTCACAGTTTCGTTTCCCTCTCTTCTTCCTCCATTGACATTTCTGCTAAGTTCGAAGCTCCGTCTCTGTTTTTTATCCGAATGTCCTATCTTTTCCGTCTTTTGCTTTTCCGCCTTTGTCCTTCAACATAATCTTCGGAAGCAAAAACAGGTTTCATTTCAATTTCTGTTATCTTCTTCCTCTTTCCAAACGACTTCGCTATTTTTTCTCCGTTTTCGTCTTTTGACTGTGCCTCACTGCCTCCCAACCCCCAATTTTCTGTTTTAGCTTAATCACTATTTTCTCTGCATAATAAGTGTTAATTAACTATATAATCCTGATTTTTCTTCTTTTTGTTTCATGATGTGCCGTTGAAGAGATAATTACTTCTTCTACTGTCGGCCATGAAGTCTACCCAATTCTACACTGGTTTTGTCTCAAATGGGTTATCTACAAGGACTCGCGCATCCAACGACAGTAGAAGTTCAAAAAATTCGTGTTGTTCATTACGTAAGGGTAAAGGTTGTGACTATGTTGCTGTAAACGATGGGAGAGAATTACTGAAGAATGCGAAGATCGTGGGGGATTGCAGTCTCTCTGTTAAGCATACAGCCACTTTATCTTCATTGATAACCCAACGAAGAAGGAAACCACGTTATTCAGTGGTTTCCAATCACTCAAATAAATCTGGTCCTGATTTAGATTCTGCTGATGTGGAAGAATCCTTGGCTGTAGAACAGGAGATTCCTCTTAGAAATTCAGATGAGGGCTCTGTGTAAGAGCTATATTCTTCATCCTCTATGTTTAGGGAACAATAGGTGTATTTGTGGTTGCTAGTTTGTGAAGAAATGCAGTCTCTTAAGTCTTGTTTTGAAAAAGTATTGAGAATTTTTTAAGCCTTATATGAAGTTTGATTTCACTCTGCCATTCCTGGTGATATTCTATCAATTGTTTAAGAACAATATGATTTATTGTTCATCCTTTATGTTTAGGAACAGTAGGTGCATTTGTTTTTAGTCTGTGATGAAATGCAGTTTATCAGGTCTTGTTTTGAAAAATTATTGAGGTTTTTTATGCCTTATTTGAAATTGCTTTCACTCTGCCATTCTCAGTGATATTTTATCAATTGTTTTTAACAGATTGATATATATTTCATCCTCTATGTTTAGGGAACAATAGGTGCATTTGTTGCTGTTAGTTTGTGATGAAATGCAGTGTCTTCAGTCTTGTTTTGAAGAAGTATTGAGATATTTTTATGCCTTATCTGAAGTTAGATTTCACTCAGCCATTCTTCCTGATATTTTATCAATTGTTTCAGAACTAAAGTATATATTATTCATCCTCTATGTATTGAGATTCAGTCTCTTAAAGTCTTTTTTTTGAAAAATATTGAGATTTTGTGTGGCTTATCATACGTCTGCTTTCACTATTCCATTCTTTGTGATATTTTATCAATATTCAACGCTACTTAATCTATTTCTTGCGTTCTGATTTGATTTTAGTTGTTTACTTCTGATGTTGTTTCTTTTTTCTTTTTTCCTTTCTATATTATTACTTGAATAATGAATAGTAATTGGATTTTTGCCTCAACTTTTTGACAGTCAGTTACCAGCAACTCCTGTCAACCAAACACCCTATACAAATGTCAAACGTGAGCTTTTGATGTTGTCTTTGCCTGCCCTTGCTGGACAGGCAATTGATCCTTTGGCACAGTTGATGGAGACTGCATATATTGGTCGACTTGGTAGGATCAATGCTTTCCTGTCTCTGCAAACACAGTAGTTTGTTTTGTATTTTAATCGATGGAGCTTTTATAGTGTGGTACTTATTATTCATTAGGCACCCTGGAGTTGGCTTCTGCTGGTGTTTCCTTATCGATCTTTAACATTGTATCAAAGCTATTTAATATTCCCCTTCTTAGTGTTGCTACATCGTTTGTCGCTGAGGACATAGCAAAAAATGCTAACAAGGAATCTGTTTCAGGTGAATTTATACTGAGAAGCTTCATAAATTACATCTATTGTATTCTAGTCGTCTTTCATTTAAAACAATAGGGTCATCACATTGTTATTAGTGCCAGTTATTTGCTGTGCAGAGCAAGTTGGTAAAGAAAATAGTGGCAATGGCAAACCTTTGGAAGTAAATCCTCAAAGAAAACAACTATCCTCCGTGTCCACTGCTTTGCTCTTAGCATTAGGGATTGGCACTTTTGAGGCTTTAGCATTATTTTTCGGATCTGGAACATTCCTACATGTGATGGGTGTATCAAAAGTATGTTTTTACCTCATCTCAGATTGCTCCATCATTGTTGGTCTTTCTTGTTTATTTGTGCTATTGTATATTTTGTATAATTGGATAGGATTTGTATCTGAGAGACTTTTGGCTGTGAATAATATTCTTGTTAGAAGTCTATAAGTCTTTTTGTATCCTTTTGAAGTGCATCAACAGGGGATACTTTTTGAAAATATGTATTTATCGGGATAAAATAGTTGTTTTCCATATTCTTTTCCACAGGGAAATCCCACACGTATTCCAGCACAACAGTTTCTTGCATTAAGAGCACTTGGTGCTCCTGCAGTTGTACTTTCTTTGGCCCTTCAAGGCATTTTCCGTGGTTTTAAGGATACAAGAACTCCTGTTCTTTGCCTAGGCAAGTGTTCAGTTTATAGTTTATCTCATTCCTAGTATCATCTTGTCAGAATTCTCAAAATTTATCTTTCTTTATGTGCTTGAATACTTTGTTTGACTATTAATTTGCTTCAAAATCTTCACATTTTATTAGCCTTCTGAAGGACCTTATTCTTGGGATTCACGAGAAAAGTAGTAATTTGAATTGCTCATTTGCTCTGATGAACACCTGTATATTACTGAAAACATATTAAAAATAATTTAAAAGACACAAAAAAAAATTTTTTTTTTCAATATTGTGGCCTTAGTTATTAGTTATGTTTTTTTTGCATGTAGGTTGAAGGAGTACCTATAGAAAATCTTTTCCTATAGAAGGTTATACGTAATTACATGCTTGTGGTCGCTTGTAAATTGTTAGAGTGATAGGTAGCCTGATTTGACTGAGTGGTTCATACAATTCTATTTCAATGATTTGGAACTTGACATACATAATGTAACAAATAAGCATAATGCCATAAATATAACTTCTGACATGCTCAACCAAAACAGTCCTTGACAAAACTTTAAAGCATGATAATAAATAAGGCATTTCACAGAGTAATAATAATAATAAAAATAAGACTGCTATTTGAAGATTGAAACCCCCAAATCCAAAGTCATCATTAGATTGAAGGAGTTTAAAATATAAATTCAGATTTTGTTGCCATTCAAGAAGGTTTATATTTTAGAGAGTTGGAATTGATACAATTGTTTGTGATAGTAAGATATTACCATCTAGATGTAGACTGGCAGCCATACATTATAGGCTGATTGAAAACTTTCATTGAAAAACATTGTAAATTGTAATAGAAAAGGGAAGACCTATAAGTGCGGTTTTTGGACTAAAGTTGCCATTTTTAATTTATGTTATTGTAAAATGTGTCTCGATTTCTCTCACCTTGGGTACACATGACCCTGAGAAGAACACAATGCTTGAAGTATGGTCACTGGACAGTGAAGTGTAATTGTTGCTATTAGCACATATATAATTGTTCTGTGTGCGTGTGACTTTATGCTGAATAATGGTTAACGATTTCAAATTCCTGTGTCTTATGTTTGTTGTCTTACTTTGTCTTGAATAATGATTGGATTTTACATTATTTTCGTTCATGCTAATTGTTAATACTTATCCAAATGCAGGCATTGGTAATCTTTCAGCTGTCTTTTTATTCCCCTTACTGATGTATTACTTTCAATTGGGTGCAATTGGAGCAGCCATTTCCACTGTTATTTCTCAGTATGTCTATTTCAAGACCTGTTGCTTTTGTCTGTTTCATGGCTTGATTTCAGCTTTAATAACGTTGTAAGGTCTGTGTCTCAGATATATTGTGACCATATTGATGATCTGGTGTCTGAATAAACGAGTTGTATTACTACCTCCAAAGATGGGAGCTCTTCAATTTGGCAGTTATATTAAGTCTGGTAACTTATTGTCTCGTGCTTGGAATTTGCTCTTTCCTTTTGTTATTTATTGTTGAAAGCACATGTTCAGTTTCTCTCAATGATTTTCTCTGCATATGAAAAAAAATAGAGGGAAAACACAGCAGACAAGAGGCCAAATGAGATCTTGGGCACTGTTCTTAAAACGATTTTCAAGAAAATGGTTCCACTCCAAATTCTTTTGTTTCTGTTTCTAGTTTTAGTTTTACAAAAACAGATCTATTATAAACAAATTGATTTGAAACCTAATTTTTCCCCCTTTTATTCTACTTTTAGCTCCTTGAATCACTGATACATCAGATGGAACTGAAAGATCAGTTACTGCTTTTCATTATCTAACTGTCTTGATAGTAAACATTAAACAAGTATCGTTTCTTGTTAGTTTCTAATGTGGTTGCTTCTTTATGATTTATGATCTGCTCTAGGTGGTTTTGTTGTTGGAAGAACACTTGCTGTTCTTTCAACCATCACATTGGGAACTTCAATGGCTACCCGTCAAGGTCCGGTAGCTATGGCTGCACATCAGATATGTATGCAAGTGTGGTTGGCTGTTTCTCTTCTTACAGATGCTCTGGCTACATCTAGTCAGGTATTCATTTGATTGTGATCCACACAAGCAACACTTAACCTTTTTTTTGTTTTTTTTTGTGTTATGTCCTCTTGAATTTGGTCAATCTAGTCAGAACACTCAGGTATCTTGCAATTCAATAACTTAGTCAACGAGGACAGTTATTATACTTGATTACAGATGAAGTGCTACTATCTGATTCTGAATTGGTGATTCTATTTAGGAGATAGTTTTTACTGAATTTCTCTGTGAGCGGTTTGGTTTGTTTAGGAGACTGTGTTTTGTTTTTTTATTTTCTTTTGTTTCCCTCTAAGGTTGGCTTTTAATCTCATAATAACTTTTTTCTTGCTAGCTTATGCCTTAGTTAATTTTTTTATCGAGCATATTCCTTAATGAGATGCTTATCTATTTATAGGCTCTTATTGCAAGTTCTATATCCAGACGAGAATACAAAACTGTGAAGGAAGTTACTAGCTTTGTACTAAAGGTAAATCTAAATCTTTTCTTTTCCTCTCTTGAGTCACTTATAACTTTTATTTAAGGGAAAATTGCACTTTGGTACCCTGTAGTTTGGTCATATTCCACTTTAGTACATGTGGTTCAGAAAGTGGCATTCAAAAGGCCTGTTTTATTCTCCATTAAAAAGAGGCTGAAATTACAGAAACATGCAGAAATATTTGAATCTCTTCGAAACAATCCTTAAAACGAAAAAATTCTAGTACTAGAATTTCTTGACAAAATATATATCATTGGATTTGTTGCGACGAGTAGGTTTTAGATACGCAATTTATTTTTAAAACCTTTTTCTTTATCAACTATTATTTCTTACTCGAAAGTGTTCTGTTACGGTGTCAAAATAAGAAGTCAAATGAAATTTTTAACTTTGTTTACTCTCAAATTTTGGCCACAAGCTCATAAGAATATTTAGATCTCAAATATAACAACTAAAATTCTAAACTATCGGTTTTGTTAATTTCTAAAAATTCTAAACTAAAAAATCCTAATTCTGGCTTAAAACTAGCTTAAAAGTTTATCTAAAACGCTATGGACGCCAAATTACTCTTTCAAAACTACACTTTAAAATTCTTGGATCTCACACTAGACATGACGACTGTTGTGGTGAGTAGAGGATTTAGAGAGAAATGAGAAGTAGAAACGAGAAGAAGATGAAGTTTAGGTTTTCAATAGACCAATTTGGGACGAATTTGCTGATATAAGGCTGAAAACTGCGCATGTGCAAGTCACTTGCCAAGTTTCGTAGTTGGCTAATGGAAATAAAGCTCAGGTTACTAAAGTGTTAATAGAGAATAACACAAGTTACTTGAATATCACTTTCTAAACCAGAGGGTAACAAAGTGGAATATGGCCAAACCATAGGATACCAAAGTCTAATTGCCCTTTATTTAATGAGTCTAGTTATTTTAAGATTTTATGTGAGCTATGCTTGAGTAAATATTTTAAATTAGAAGTTGCACGAATATTTTTGGGAACCTGATGATGTCTCTTTTCAGATAGGTTTGCTCACAGGTGTCTGTTTGAGTGCCATTTTGGGTATTTCTTTTGGACCTTTAGCTAATTTTTTCACCAAGGACTCAGAAGTCTTGCAGGTTATCGGGTCCGTGGCGCTGGTATGTATGATATTTCTTATCAATTTGTTCAGATTTGGCTTTCTGATCTCTTTTTCTCTGTTTCTCTAACATTACTTTACACCGGCATCTATTTTTGTTGCTAGTTTGTAAGTGCTTCTCAACCTTTCAATGCTCTAGCATATATTTTGGATGGCCTCCATTATGGTGTTTCTGATTTTCGATATGCAGCTTCCTCCATGGTAAGTTGGTTGCTTATATTTTCAAGGCCAAAATGCATAAAACCGCCCTAAACTTTAGACATTGTGCAAAAAAAAAAAAAATTCTTGGACTTTGAAAAGTGACTAAAGGTTTCATCAACTTTTGATTTTATGCAATTATCTCCTTTTTGTTCAATTTTTATTGAAAAAGTCTTGAGTTTTTTGTTTTTGGCTACTATTGATTATAAATATAGTTAATTTTAATTTTGGATTTATTGAAAATGCAACAAAAATAATAAAATAAAATAAAAACTTGATTTTTTAATAAAAATCTTAAGGGAGTCTTTTGTCCAAATCAAAAGTTTAAGGGGTCTTTTGTCACTTTTCAATTTCAGTGACTAAAGTTCAAGGAAATTTTATGCATTTTAGGCTATTTTCAAAATTTATCACCATGTTTTACTTTGGTATGAATGAATGATTAATTAACTTTATCTTCATGGTAATTTGTTAATAGATGATAGTGGGAGCAATCTCCTCAGCATTTCTGTTATTTGCACCTTCAGTTATAGGCCTTCATGGGGTATGGTTGGGCTTGACCCTCTTTATGGCCTTTCGTATGGTGGCTGGTTTTATCAGGTAAAATGATATATTACTTTTTAGCATAATCATTTTTGCTGTTTTTTTTTGTCTAATATAATATTTTTATTTTCATTTTCAGATTGCAATCAAAATCTGGTCCTTGGTGGTTTCTACACAGGGACTTACAAATTGCATAGGTTAGTCAATATTTCTACAATTGCTCATGTTTCTGTTTTGATGATAAACTGTAAATCTTGTTAATTATATCCATGTCATCATATTTTAGCCAATTTGTCTAATACTTGGAAGAGTTTTTCTCTTTGGCAAAATACTCACGTTGGTCATAAATGCGTAGAAGTCAAATTCTGTTTCAATCTTAAATGTTTCATTTCATATTATAAAACCCTCAGTATTTAATATACATTTCAAAAAAGTATGAAACCTTAAATCCTTTAGTTTGTCCAAAAAAAAAAAGAAAGGAAAGCTTAATAAATCCTTCAATCTTTACATTGAATGAGAGAGTAGCACTGATATCAGTGTTTGGTGCAGTAGTAAGTGAGCTGCATCCCAGGTTGAGGAACCTAGGTTTGAGTCCTGGAGTTGACATGTTGGGAAGACTTTAATTGTTCGCTCCCGGCCCGAATGAAATTAATTTTCATCTAGACCATTACACGGATAGGTGGAGAAAACTATGATATATACCAAAAAAAAAAAAAAAGAGAGATTAGCATTGTCAGGTCAGTTCTTTTTAACACTTCTGAACGTCATGTCATATTTATCTGTAAAAATTGATGAATCCGGGTTCCTTTCAATCTTTCAATACTTCAAGGTATAATGTAGTATATGATATACTTTTTACGTGTGAAAAAAATTATGAAAAATTGCACTCTGAACTAGTTAGGAGATCTGAACTCAAAATGAAGTTATGTTTTAGGACCATCTTTAAATATTAGTTAAACATCGAGTAAACTACTAAATTGGTCCCTGAATTATTGGTTCGCTGACAGATTAGTCCCCAGATTATCGAAATTGACAAATAGGTCCTCGAATTTTACAAACGTTACTCAAATTGGTTCTTTCGTGAAATCTCCGTTAGTCAACTCGCTGACGTGGTACGTTAAGTGCTACGTCAGCATTTGGAAAACTGAAAAAAAAAACGCCAACTGTGCGTGCCACATCAGCATTAATAATTAAAAAAAAATATTTCATTCAAAATTCAAATAGGTCCTTGAGTATATTTTTATCTCTTTATTCTTAATTTCCCCTTTTTTTCATCATCTTCATTCATTTTAGTCCCAAATCCTCAAAATAAAATTGTAAAGTGTCTCAAAACTCTTCCAAACATTCTAGTTTAGTCCTTAAAAGTATTTAAAACCCTAAACCTCAAACCCTAAACCCTAAACCCTAAAATCCTAAACCCTAAAATCCTAAACACTAAACCCTAAACCCTAAACCCTAAAATCCTAAAATCCTATAATTGTAAAGTGTCCAAAAATTCTTTCAAACATTTCAATTTAGTCCTTAAACTCTAAAACCCCAAACTTTAGAACCCCAAACCCCAAAACCAAAACTCTAAAACCCTAAACCCTAAAATCCCAAACCCCAAATCCTAAAACCTTAAACCCTAAATTTTAAAACCCCAAACCCCAAACTCTAAAATTCCAAACCCCAAACCCCAAACCCCAAATCCTAAAACCTTAAACCGTAAACTCTACAATCCCAACTCCCAAACCCTAAAATCCCATACCCTAAACTCTAAAACTCTAAACTCGAAACCCTAAAATCCCAAACCCCGAACCTTGAACCCCAAACCCTAAAATCTAAAACCCCAAAACCTAAACTCTAAAACTCTAAACCCCAAACCCTAAAATCCCATACCCTAAACTCTTTGGTTTATTATCTATTCATTTAATTAGAGGACCAATTTGTTTAACATATTGAACTATTTTGATAAATTCGAGGACTGATTTGAATAATACTGCTGCACGTCACAATTGTTGAACTTTAATGTACAGTCACAATTTTGATTATGGTTTGGGGTTTTAGAGTTTAGGGTTTGTGTTTGGGGTTTGAGGTTTTAGAGTTTGGGGGTTTGGGGTTTAGGGTTTGAGTTTGGGGTATGGGATTTTAGGATCTAGGTTTGGGGTTTTGCGTTTTAGGGTTTGGGGTTTGGGATTTTGGGATTTGGGGTTTTAGAGTTTAGGGTTTGGGGTTTTAGGGTTTGGGGTTTTAGAGTTTAAGGACTAAATTGAAATGTTTGGAAGAATTTTGGGACACTTTACAATTTTAGGATTTTAGGGTTTATGATTTTATGGTTTAGGGTTTTATGGTTTAGGGTTTAGGATTTTAGGGTTTGGGGCGTTAGGGTTTAGAGTTTGGGGGGTATAGGATTTTAGGATTTGGGGTTTGGGGTTTTAGAGATTATGGTTTGAGGTTTTAGGGTTTAGGGTTTGGGATTTCGAGGTTTAGGGTTTTAGAGTTTAGAGTTTGGTGTTTTGGGGTTTTAGAGTTTAACGACTAAATTGAAATGTTTGGAAGCATTTTGGGACACTTTACAATTTTAGGATTTTAGGGTTTATGATTTTAGGGTTTTGGGTTTAGAATTTTAGGGTTTGGGGTTTAGGATTTGAGGGTTTAGGATTTGGGGTTTAGGGTTTTTAATACTTTAAGGACTAAACTGGAATGTTTGGAAGAGTTTTGGGACACTTTACAATTTTATTTTGAGGATTTGGGACTAAAATGAATGAAGAAGATGAAAAAGAGTGGAAATTGAGAATAATGAGATAAAAATATAACTCAGGGACCTATTTGAATTTTGAATGAAATATTTTTTTTATTATTAATGCTGATGTGACATGCACAGTTGGCGTTTTTTTTTTTTTCTTGTTTTCAGTTTTCCAACTGCTGACGTGGCACGTTAAGTGCCACGCCAGCAGTTAACGGCCACGTTAGCAAGTTGACTAACGGGGATTTTACGGAAGGACCAATTTGAGTAACTTTTGTAAAATTCGGGGACCTATTTGTCAATTTCAATAATCTGAGGACCAATTTGTCAGCGAGCCAATAATCCAGGGACCAATTTAGTAGTTTACTCGTTAAACATCTATGACTTTATGGTAACAAATGAAACATTCACCAAAAAAAAAAAAAAATGAGTATTTGGCATTTTATCTGGATGTTTCCCCCTATCTTCTCATGTTATAGTGCGAGCTTAAGCATTCAAACACATTTGAGCAATCACTTTTCTTTTTTCAGATGAGCTTTTGATTAGCAGAACACTGAAGAAACGCTGAAAGTGACATTTTTCAAAATGATTCTCTGCATCAGACCAAGTTGGAATTTTTTACTTGCCAATATCTGTAGAAAAAAGCACCTTTTGAAACACTTTTTACATTTCTAGGGTTATGCATTGAAATTATTGACTTATTGACTTTTTGTAGAAATCAAACCTTCATTGATTAGTGTAGTCATATCAAAATTATGCATGTAATTAGAGAAATTTGGTTTCTTTTTGCTTAAATTGAACAGGCTGGACAGGGACTGAAAAAGACTAATGTGGTATTTTGTGGTTAGGTTACTAACGGATTTTAACTTTTTAAAACTAAAAAATATATAAAATATTTAAGGGGAAGCTTTAGTTATCATTATTCAATTAATATATATATATATTTTAAGAGAATAAGTTTTAAAAATGGTTAAATATAATTAGTGAGTAATAATTTTTATTGTACTTTAAGAAAATGATAAATTAATGATTTGAGTTTTTAAATATTATAAATTTTTCAATTTAATATTTGAAAAATAAAATTATAAATTTAGTTTCTAAAATATGTAACTACAATCAATTTAATCATTTTATTAAGATATTAATTTAGATCTAATGACAATTATGATTTTCTAATATCAATTATATAATACAATAATAACAATTTAAAATTATATTAGATTTATTATTAAATTTTAATTAGTGTCTCACTAGAAAGTTAGAAATCTCAAAAACTTCCATCATATAAGATTTGTCATAGAGAACAAATTGGATTCTTCTAGCTCAAATTAAATTGAAGAATAATCAAAGAGTTAGGCACTTACAATTTTTAAAATTTTCAATCTTTATTTATCATACATGCAAACTTGCACACCAAAACACAATTGAAGACCTTAGAGATTCAAAGGCTTCCCATGCTTAAAGGAACAGATATTCAGAAAGGGAGAAATCTGCATGAAACCCGAGTATGTAGTAGGTTGATCACTGGAGTTTTCAATCATTAAATTCAATAAATATGTCTCAAAATTGTATAAAATTTTAGGCAAAGTATCATTTTGGTCCTCAAATTTTACATTAACTTTCAATTTCATCCCTAATATTTTTTGTTGTCAATTTCGTCCTTAATATTTTACACTTTGGTCAATTTCATGTTTTACTCTTTAGTCAAAATCAACAATAAATTTTACATGACTAATGACATGTAATGTAAAATTAATGAAAAAAAACTCAAATTATTGAAAAACATGATGAAGTATTGAAAGAAATTATCCAAAGGATGAAATTGATCAAATTATAAAATATTGGAGACGAAATTGATAACAAACAAACGTTGGGGATGAAATTGAAAGTTGATATAAAGTTTAGTACCAAAAGAGTGCTTTTACCAAATTTTTTTCTACAAATTTGAGACAAATTTATCAAATTCAACGGCTGAAAATTCAAATAGCTAGTAAGATATCCAAGCTTCATATAACATAACCTTTTAAAAAGGACAATCATATAAGGAGGGCAGCCGCAAAAACAACTGCTTTCCTAGTCTATGGATCATGTGTTTTCACCTCAAGATATGTATAAACTACACATATCTCAAGGCAAAAGCACATGATTCAGCAACCGTCCTCCTTATAACATTGTCTCATTAAAAACACAATGAATTAGACAAATGAAATGAGTTCATAAATTGAAAGAAACTGAATAATCAACCAATCAAAGATTTAATTAAGAAGAATAATCCAGAGGACCATAAGGCTGAAATAGTTCAGCCATGAAACCCTTCTTTCTTCTGAGATTCCAACCCATGTCCTTGCATAATTGATCATTATACCATATATACAATGCAGCTATGCATGATCTTCTGTAGTATTCTCCTGAGTATTCCTTCATATGATCATCCCATTTCTTCACATCTTTCTTCATTTCTTCAATGCTTGGAAGCTTGAATTTCTCATCTAAAAGTTCTGCAAGCCAACGACATCTCATCTCTGATGTGTACAAGTTTGAAATACTTTCTGAGAATCCAATCACTGCTAGCTGTGGAATCTGAGGATTTATGCATTCTCTGATATTTCTCACCCATCAATAATACATAACATGTTAATATGCATGTTTTAGGTATATATATCTTCATCAATTATTAATATGCATGCTTGAAAGTTGAAGGAAAAATAGAACAAATGTAAAAGTTTGAGGAGTATGAAACAAATGTTAAAGTTTGAGAATTAAAATGGAACATAAAATAGTTTGAGAATCAAAATTAAACTGACGCCATAGTTTGAGAACCAAAAATCCAAAATAGACTAGCTAAAAATAATTTGAGGACCAACATGAAACTAACCCTATAGTTTGAAGACCAAAATGACTATTTAACCTTTGCATATTTTTACGTAGGACAAGACTTGTAGTTGTACCCACTTATTTGTATCTCAAAAGGTGACATTATCTTTTAAAAATTACCCCCCTCCCCCCCTAAAAAAAAAATCAATTTGGCAAGAGACTAAGGTTTATAATTAAACTCTTCTTTTAGTCTTGAATATTTAGGGTGAAATTTTAATTAGTTTAGTTCTAAAAGTTTCATTTTTCTTGAATAAATCACAGACAATTTTAAAAAAAGTCTAAATTTTAAACTTTGATTAAAATTATACAGAAGTGAACTTTTGATCCTTTAACTTAAGACTTGGTTTCAATTTTTTTCTTTAAATTTTATTTATTTCACTTTAATCCCTTAACTTTCAAAAAGCAATAAAAAAATATTCTGACCCGAAAAAACATTACTAATTTATTTAACATTAAAAATATAATAAAAAAAGTATATAAAATATTTATATTATAGGGTATCAGGATACCCTAATTATCCATTCATCTTGAACGAATATCGGATGGTTGAAGCGATATCCGCATCCGCTTGATATTCTATAAATTTTTTATTTTCACTATCCGTACCTTATTCGATATCTGATATCTGACGAATATCGAATATTTTTTGCTGATGGATTCGGACAGGTATCCTAGATACCCGCCCAAATTGTCATCCCTACTTTCAAATCCACGTCTCTTGAACCAAAATAAAAATCAAAACAATCTAATTTATGAATTTTTTTATTAAGTCTCAAAATAAATGTTAATCAAATTATGTTTAAAGGTATACAAATTAACATTTTAAATCATATTCAACCGTTATTTTTAGCAATTAAAACACTACTCTTTTTGTAATATTCTAAAATATTTTTTTTAAAACAAAATGAAGAGAAAATATATTATTTAGTTCTTGAGTTTATACTTAATTAACAAATTAGTTCCTGAATAATTGAAATACACAAATTGATCTATGAAATATCACAATTGTTAACTGACGACTTGTTTCTTAAATTTAAACTGATTTATTTTTACTTTCTCTAAATTTGTACAAAAGTTTTACTTTTATGCCCTTGAATCTCATTCATGGACTAAATCGTTGAAAATTGCGATAATTCATATATCGAGTTGTATATTTTGATTATTTAAGGATTAATTAGTTGACTCAGTATACATTTAGAACCAAAAAGTAAGTTTTCTCATAAATGAAACATGGAAAGATAGAAATAAGGAGGCGTTTGGTACACAGATTGAAAAAGTAGTCCCGGATTATGAGCTTCGGACTAGAGTAATCTCGCGTTTGGTACGCGGATTGGAAAATTAGTCCCGGGAATATTGTATTCCCGAGAATAGCGTAATTTCCTAAAATAGCTATTTTTTAATCCCACCCTAGGGGGTGGGATTAGTCTAATCCCATGACATAGGATTATTTTTTCCCATCTTTTTTTTTTGGCCAAATTTTTTTTTCCATCTAAAATGACTTTATTACCCTTAATTAATTTCCCTTAATTAATTATTTCTCTAGAAACCCTTGTCACTTTTCATTTTTGTCATTCTACATACAACTCTCTGCCAACTTGAAATGTAGAAAAAATTTATCAGGTTTGTATGCGTATATATATGTATATATATTTCATTGCTTTCGTATGATATAATTATTTCTTTATGATATAGTATTTTTCTCCAGAATTGTTTTGAACAATTTTTACATTTGATAAACTATTAGTTGAGAATAAAAAGTCAAGGACATATTTGTAAAAGTATTAAACATTCCAGGAATATCAAAGTTAAACCAAACACAAAATTGTAATATTCATGGGCATATTGCAAAATAATTCTATGATTATTTTAACTCATCCATGATGAACCTGGTTCTGGCCGGAGGTCATTACCTTGTTCGGTGAGGCTACTCTTACAAAAAAAAAAATATATTTCTAAAGAGAATAAGTTTTAAAAATGGTTAAATATAATTAGTGAGTTAGAAATAAAATAGAATTTATTTTTTTGATTTGATTTTTGAAATATGATAAAATTTTCAATCCCCTTCAATATTTCATCTTTTGTAATTTTATTTTAATATGAAATAAAATTATAAATTAATGATTTGATTTTTGAAATAAGATAATATTTTTTATGTATAAATCTGGACCCATAATCAACGAAGTGAATATCCAGATTAAAATAAATTAAATGAACTAAAGCTTATTCAGTACTTGAAATAAATTCTATTTTTAAAATAATAAGTTAAATGAAGTGATTGTGAATCTTTTTTTAATAATCATATATAAATCTGGACCCATAATCAAACACTAGAAAGTTAGAAATCTTAAAACTTCCATCATATAAGATTTGTCATAGAGAACAAATTGTATTCTTCTAGCTCAAATTGAAGACTAATAAAAAAGTTAGGCACTTACAATTTTTAAAATTTTCAATCTTTAATCATACATACAAACTTGCACACCAAAACACAATTGAAGACCTCAAAAATTCAAAGGCTTCCCATGCTTAAAGGAACAAAAATTCAAAAGGGTAGAAATTTACATGAAACCCTAGTGGTTGGTTGATCACTGGAGTTTTCAATCATTAAATTCAATAAATATGTCTTGAAATTGTATAAATTTTTTTGGCAAAAATATCATTTTGGTCCTCAAACTTTACATCAACTTTCAATTCCGTCCCTAATATTTTTTGTTGTCAATTTCGTCATTAATATTTTACACTTTGGTCAATTTCATCCTTTACTCTTTAGTGAAATATCACCGATAAAATTTACGTAGTTAATTACATATAATGTAAAATTAATAGAAGAAAAAAACTCAATTCCTAACTCAGATTTGAAAAACATGATGAAGTACTGAAAGAAGTTAGTCAAATGATGAAATTGACCAAAATATGCAATATTGAAGACAAAATTAATAGCAAAAGAAACATTGAAGATAAAATTGAAAGTTAATGTAAAGTTTGGAAACTAAAAGATGTTTTTACCAAAAAAAAATTTATACAAATTTATCAAATTCAACGACTGAAAATTTGAATAGTAAAACATTCAAGCTTCATATCACATGACCTTTTAAAAAGGACAATCATATAAAAAGGAAGGTTGCAAAATCAACTACTTTTCCAATTGATTGATCATGCGTTTTTACTTGAAGATGTGTGTAAATTACACATATCTCGAGGCGAAAACACATAATCCAGCAACCATCCTCCTTATAACATTGTCCCTTTAAAAAACACATTGAATTATAACATTGTCCCTTTAAAAAACACATTGAATTAGAGAAATGAAATGACTTCATAAATTGATGGAAACTGAATAATCAACCAATCAAAGATTTAATTAAGAGGAATAATCCAAAGGACCATAAGGCTGAAATAGTTCAGCCATGAAACCTTTCTTTCTTCTGGGATTCCAACCCATGTCCTTGCATAATTGATCATTATACCATATATGCAATGCAGCTATGCATGATCTTCTGTAGTATTCTCCTGAGTATTCCTTCATATAATCATCCCATTTCTTCACATCTTTCTTCATTTCTTCAATGCTTGGAAGCTTGAATTTCTCATCCAAAAGCTCTGCAAGCCAACGACATCTCATCTCTGATGTGTACAAGTTTGAAACACTTTCTGAGAATCCAATCACTGCTAGTTGTGGAATCTGAGGATGTATGCATTCTCTGATATATCTCACCCATCAATAAAACATAACATGTTAATAGGCATGTTTTTGGTATATATATCTTCATATCAATCATTAATATTTTGTTCTTCTTGTCAATTCGAACCCATGACTTCTTTTTTGGAGAATGCAACTCCAACCAAAATGCCACAAGTCCTTTAGGGCATCAATCATTAATATGCATGCTTGGAAGTTTGAGGACCACAATGAAACAAATGTGAAAGTTTGAGGACCAAAACGGAACAAAAAAATAGTTTGAGAACCAAAATGAAACTGACCTTATAGTTTGAGAACCAAAACGGACTAAAAAAATAATTGGAAGACTAACATGAATCTAACCTTATAGTTTAAGGACCAAAATGACTAGCTATTTAACCTTTGCACATTTTTACTTAGGACAGACAAGACTTGTAGTTGTACACACTTATTTGTATCTCAAAAGGTGACATTAACTTTTAAAAATTAAACTATTTAACATCCCCCAACCCCCCCAAAAAAAAAAATTGGCAAAAGACTAAGGTTTATAATTAAAAGTCTTCTTTTAGTGTTGAATATTTGGGGTGAAATTTAATTAGTTTAGTTCTAAAAGTTCCATTTTTCTTAAATAAACCATGGACATTTTTAAGAAGTCTAAAGTTTGAAATTTGATTAAAATCAGGCAAAAGTGGATTTTTGAATTTTTGATCCTTTAACTTAGGTCTTGGTTTCAATATTATGTCCTTTAAATTTTATTTATTCCACTTTAGTCCTTTAACTTGCAAAAACTAATAAAAAATATTCTAACTCCAAAAACTTTATTAATGGACCAAAATTATTTTTGTGACTAAAATTATAGTGAAATAATGATATGTATGCGTTTACGTTACTTGACAAACTTTTATTTTAAAACGTAACAGACACTTTCAAATCCACGTCTCTTGAACCAAAATAAAAATCTAAACAATCTAATTTACGATTTTTTTTTTATTAATTCTCAAAATAAGTGTTAATAAAATTATGTTTAAAGGTATACAAATTAACATTTTAAATCATATTCAACCGTTAATTTTAGCAATTAAAACACTACTCTTTTTATAATATTAAAAAAATATTTCTCTTAAATAAATGAAAGAAAATATATCCTTTAGATATTGAATTTATACCTAATCAACTATATTTATTCTTAAATAATTGAAATATACGATTTGATCTGTGAAATATCACAATTGTTAATTATTTAGTCCATGTGACGACTTGTTTCCTAAATTTAAACTGATTTATTTTTATATTTTAGTCTCTAAATTTATACACTTTTTGTGCTTGAATTTCACCCAAAAACAAAATTGTTGACGGCGATAATTCATAGACCAAGTCAAATATTTTAATGGGTAAATTACACTTTGGTATCATGTGATTTGATTCTATTTCACTTTGGTACCTATGGTTTGAAACCTGACACTTTAGTACCTTGTGGTGTTCTCCATTAACACTTTGGTACCCTTTGGAGTTATTTTGTAATTTTAACCATAACAAATTTTGTAAAAATTACATATTGACCCCAAAATTTTTTTAAAAAATTATAAATAGGTCCCTGAATACATATTATCTAGGGACTAAAATGAAAAATTTTTAAAAAAATTGGGGTCAATATGTAATTTTTGCAAAATTTGTTATGGTTAAAATTACAAAATAGCTCCAAAGGGTACCAAAGTGTTAATGGAAAATACCACAGGATACCAAAGTGAAATAGGATCAAACTACAGGGTACCAAAGTATAATTTACCTTATTTTAATTATTCAAGGACTAATTAATTGACTCGATATATAATTATATATTCAATACTAAAAAATAAGTTTTCTCATAAATGAAACTTTAAAAGATAGAAATAAAAGATTTGCCTAACTATTTAGGTTTATAATGAGCTTTCAAGTTGACCTTATGTATGTACCTGTATAGTGGAACCGTGGCTTTTGGAGAACCCACAATAAGGTCTTGGAAGGTTGGAGAAGTGAACATGTTCTTTAGCTTCTGGTCTCCACTAAAACCAGTTGCTAATATCACCAAATCTGTCTCTAATGGTTTGTCCTCTTCTCCATCAACCAAAATTCCCTTCTCACAAAACCTAAAGTTGGAAGCTTTCTTCAAAACAATGCTTCCTTCTTCAACCTTCTCATAGAATTTCTCAGGTATGGTTGAAATCAAGCATGAGTTTATCTCTTGAAGAAAGCTGTGCTTTGGTACCATCCCATGCTTATCCAGCCCAAGCTTCCTTGTAATATGGGTTTCCACAAATTTCGAGAATGCCCATCTCTGCTTTTTTTTTCCCAATCAGAAAAAGGACATACACCAACAAATCAATGCAATAACTCTGATGAGGAAATCTATATTTTCGTCCTTAATTTTATTCTAAAATTATGATTTATTAGTCTCTAAATAGTAAAAGTAAAGTTTATGATCCTTGGGTTTTTGTTTCATAAATGTCAATTATCTAGTCCTTAAAATGGTTTTAGAGGATCTAAATAGTTAACATATGAATTAGTCCTTAAAAGATATACGAATTAACAATTTTATCCCAAAAATATTAATTTACACATTTTAATCCTGGAAAGTCCTTTTATCCTTGCAAATTAGTCCCTATAAATGAGTTTAAAGGGATTAAGTTGTATTACATCCATGATTTCTCTAGGACTAATGTACGTAAATTAGTCTTTCAGAAACTAAAATTGTCAATTTATGTACCTTTGAAGGATCAAATTGTATTTTTCACTCAAAATCAATTAAAGACTAAAAAAGTGGTTTTCAAATATCTTATGATCAAAACGGGTATTTCAAATATCTAAAGAGTAAATCATGAAATTAGAAAAAAAAAAACTCAGGACTAAAAAAAAAATTTTCTCTAATAATTCTTGATGAAACTCAATATTCATATTGTTAATTAGTTATTGTTATTATTAATAAAAACAAAAGGATAAATGGCACTTTGTATCTTGAGATATGGAACGATTCCACTTTGGTATTCTATTCTTTCAAAAGTGAAATTTTAGTATCATGTCCTATTCGTTGTCTGCACTTTGCTACCAAAAACTCTTTTTTCGTTACTTTATGATGCAAAAAAGCACGCACAAGTCACGTGCATGGTCAAAAACATAAAATCCACTTTCATAAATTCATATTTCACGATTCAGTCTAAAAAAAATACGAAATCTTTTACATTCAAATACATACTGAATTGTGTTTTTTGAAAGCTGAATCGTGATTTTTGAAGCTGAATCGTAAAATAGGAATTTAAGATTGTAGATTTTATATTTTTTACATGCATATGATCTGCACGTGCTTTTTTCTTTAAGAGGTAATGGAAAAAAGGTTTTGGTATCAAAATGTTAACAACAAATAAAACACGGTACTAAAATGCCACTTTTAAAAAAACATAATACTAAAGTGGAATCGACCCATACTTAAAAAACTAGTAATTTACCAAAAAAAATTAAGGATGAGAATTTACCAGAGGAGAAAGAAGAAAGGCAAGGAGGGTGTGTAAGAAGTTCTCATTGGGCTTGTGAACAAGAAGCTCTGAAAAACGATTAAGGTAAAGATAGGCCAAAGGAACACCCCATGGAAGATAATCTGGAACAGTCCAGTGCTGTTTCCTATACATAACTCTACATGGATCTCTCAAACCTGCATTTCAAAATTCAACCTCCATATACATATATATAAGACAAAAATCTAAGTTTTATTAGCATAAAGAACGAAACCTCAAATCGGTCCTAAACGTATTAGATAGATTTCAAATTGGCTTTAAATATTTCATTTATTTTAGATTAATCCTACTTGTTTCCATAATATCTCAAATTGGTGGCAAATTTATTTTTAGGACGCGATCTGATCTCATTTTCTAATAATCTCAATTGGGTAGAGAAAAAACCCTTTAAGAGTTAACACATAGTTTCAAAATCATCACATTCGGAATTGAAACCAAAAGAAGATGACGAACTTTATTTGTTTGACTATGAAACGAGTGACCTACTTTAAGGATCTGATTTGACCTCATTTAATTGTTGATGACTCTAACTAGATAGAAAAAATACTCACCAAAAGCTAAAAACCCGTAACTCTAGATTTGTTGCATTCGAACTTGGAACGAGGTAAATATGACCATATTCAATATTTTGGAGACCAATTTGAGAAATTATAGAGATATAAAGGATCAATTTGAAATTTACCCAATATATTTTGGACCAAATTGAGGTTTTGACCTTTTATTTATCATGAAAATCTAAAGGTTTGGAGTACCGTTCACCGCTTGGCACTCCATGGCTATGTCTAAAGCAGATTTCTGGAATCCAACGACAGTGACACTCTTTCCTCTGATAAATTCAGAAGCAATTTGAGACTCCATGGATGCATAGTCCTTAGAGTGTATCACCTTCCCTTTCAACACTTCTGGTCCTCCCTTTGGTGGAAACTCTGGAATGTTAGGCACTTCACTGAACCTTCCTATGCATAGTATCACAAAATCCACCATATACACCTGCAAATACACCCATATATGTACACATCACTTTCATAACAACAATCACAAAAATCAATCATGGGTATATATATCTAGAGAAAAGTTATTTTATATTCTTTAAATTTATTCCGAAATTATGATTTGGTGCTTACACTAAATTACAGATTTTTTATCCCTGATTATTTTTATAAACATTATCTATTTAGTCCCTGAAACACGTTTGCAAAAGAAAAATCAAGGACCAAAAGATATACATACAATATGCAGGGACTAAATCATAATTTTAGGATAAATGGAGGGATTGAAAAATAAGTTTTCTCATAACAAAATATGTACCTCAGTTGAATCATTGTCGGTATTCTTAGTGGAGATCTTCCATTTTCCTCTGTTGCCAAAAGGGTGTCCTGTCCCTCCCCACAAGTGCCATGCTTGCATTTCTTGCTCAGAAGGGCCTTCATAGTAAAGCCCTTGAACTTGGGTGTTGAATTTGATGTGCTTAATGAGATCAAAATGATGAGCATAATCTATGACATATTGAAGAACCTGATGGTGGTCAGGAAAAACTTCAGTTACAGAAGAAGGCCATGGGAAATCTGAAAATTGGTATAAAGGTTTTGGAGTTTGAAGCTTGGTGGTTTCTATGGTTTTGGACCAAACTCCTCCAATGCTGCTTTTGGCCTCAAAAACTATGGGATGAAAGCCCTTTGAGAGCATGTATTTGCAGGCAATAAGGCCACTTATTCCAGCTCCTATGATGCCTACTTGCCTCTCCATGATGAAAATTTGGGTCTAATGATATGCTTTTAGCTTTCTTTGCTAGATCTGTTTTTGTTTTGGTGTATACTTCCTATGTGTGTATGTATATGTATTTATAGGTATGGAAATAGTGTTTCTTAATTGTCAATTTTGCATTTCAACCTCATGTCATGTGTCTGATATATCGGCATAGAGGTAAGGTGATATTTATTTTTTGGCCTGAAGTGAGGTGATATTTAGGGTTGTAAGGACTAGGCCTATTCAGAATTATTTATTTATTTATTTACGTTTTCATAAGGATAAGGTTTCATTGCATTTTAGGATTAGAGTTACATTTTTAATATTTTTTTGTTCTATTTCCATGTTAGTATTTGAAAGAGTACAAAAATCATCCATTATCTTCAAATGGGATATAGAGTTTTTTTTTTTCATAGCCAATTCAGATTTAAAGAAGTTTAATAATAAACTATCTTTGTACTAATATAAAGTTTATTTTTATCAATTTCCTATTTATAATCACCCAAAAATTAAAAAAAAAATCACAAATAGAATAAATTATCAAATCATTTTAATACATGAAAAATATGTCCACAAATAAAATTTAAATATAACATTTATTAAGACAAAAGTACTTTAGTACTTTTAGGCTGCGTTTGGATTTTTCTTTATCTTCCTATATGTCTCATTTATCTCCCAATACTTCTTTAAGACTAAAAAATCTTGTTTGTTTCACAGTTATTTCTGTCTTATCTTCTCAAATTATTAACATATCCCTACTCAACTATCTATAATTACCTACTTTTTACTATAAAATAATAAAATACTCAAAGGGCATATTTGTAAATTGCATAATAAAATATTTTTATTTATTACAACTTTCTCTCTCCATTCATTTTTTTCTTACTCACACCTCTCTCTCTCTCTCATATTATATTATATTATATTATATTATATATATGATTTATATTAATTTACTTAAAAGATAATTTTAGTCCTTGAAATTATACCAACTCAATAAGTCAATATTTGAGTAATCAAAATATATAATTTTTTATATATTGGTATTCCTTCCTCTATTTTTTATATAAATTTTGGTCACTCTTCCCGTATATGTATAGATAATATTTTTTGTACTATACACTATTGAGAAAAAAAATGTATAATTCATATAAAAAAAATATACATATTGGTCCATCATTCAGTATATATATTGCTAATATTTTTGGTTCTGCAACTACTAAAGAACAAAATTTAGAAAAATACATAATTCATACCCCAAAAAATATACATTTTGGTCCCTCCTCTATTATATACATGGGTAATATTTTTTGTAGTATCAAAATTTTAAAATAAAATAAAAAGACAGTAAACAGGAAAAATATATAATGTAGTCCCAAAAAATTTACAATTCAGTAATCGAAAATTACATTTTTGTCCCACATTCACACCTCCAACCTCCTTTACCATACAGCTACAAAAATCTCCTTTATTAACTTCTCCGTTAGCACAAATTTCGAGGCAATCATTTATCATACCACTTTACTAACAACAAAACAAACACCAAAATAACATTCATTTATCCTCCTTTATTTTTACCGTTTTTAACCCTATACAACTTTAAAATACTAATACAATGATTTCAACCCACCACAATCATTACATACCCTTTAAAATAATTTCACATCATAATTCTTCCTTCATCTCTCATTTTCCCAAACACCATTTACTAAAAACCTCCTTTATAACACAAATCTTTTACCTATCCTTTACTACCTCGTCCCTAATTTATCCTCCTTTAACTCATAACTCCTATCCAAACGCACCCTTAATCTATGGGCTAAGTCTTAGGGTATACCTGGTGCTTAAATTTCTTTTGTGGTCAATTATATGTCAAATTTTCACATTTGACACAATTATATTTCTAGGCCTAACATCATCTAAATCGTTAATAGAAAATTAATGATATCATGTAATTGTCATCAACATTTCGGGGTATTATTGGACAACGCACGGGCAAGTCATGGGCAACTCTCTTGGGGCATCATTGAGCAACCACCACCAAGCCACGGGCAAGCCATGGGGCATCATTGGGCATCTCCCAAGAAAATCATGGGGCATCATTGGGCAACCATCCCCAGGTCATGGGCAACTCCCGGGAAAATCACGAGGCATCATTGGGAAACCATCGGGCAAGTCACGGGGCATCATTGGGCAACGCCTGGACAAGTCATGGGCAACTCCCACTATTAGATATCAAATAATAGATATGTACGGGTACAAATACTAATTTATTGGATACAAATTGAGTATGACTGTACGAGTACTAGATATGATGAATGAATATGGATACAGATAGTGATAAAACTATTAGGTACCCTATTTGTTGTCATCCCTAACAACTCTCTACCCGTCGAATGGTGAATTCTGACAGAATTAAAGATTAATCATTGGCTATTAACTGACAGAGGCTCAAAGGCTGGTGCCTAATCACCCAAAATTAAATAAATAAAATTATATTTCACGATATTATTTATCATTAAATTAACTATCACTATATAATTTTTGCCATCTCCTATTGAAAAAGCATCTTTGACTTAATATTTATCATATGTATTTAACAGTATATAAAATATTAAAGGAAACTTGAAATATGATAATTTAAATATTTTTTTATGTGATATTTAATTTATTATATTATTTTGAGAGATCAATAATTAGAAAATTTTCTAAATCATATTATAGTAGTAGAGATTTCTCTTATTCTTTTTAATAAGGTATCAATTTAATTAATTGGTGATCTTAAGTCACATAATCATTTCATCTAGATTTTTCTTAATTATTTGGTTACAACACTGCACAACAAGATTTTAATAAAGTCATATCCGATTTAGTCCCTTTTTGGTGGTGTTTCAGATCTGATCATGTCCTCATTGAGTAGAGTTTTGCCCTTTTGTGATGTGTTTCCTTTATGGGTATTGTTTATGTTAAGATCTGATTCAGTCCTATTTGGTGACCTTCAGATCATAGTTTCAAGTTCTTCGAGTTGGTGGAAGTCGGTGACAGTTTCATTAGGGATGATGATTTCTTTGCTGATAAATAGTAAGTATGATACTATGATTCTAAGTAGCTTGTTGACATTACATTTAGTGATGATTTAAATCCTCAGGATTTATTCCATATAGGATCTGTTTGTCCTCAGATTTTCTTCTGGATTGGACTTATTTTTGCGCCCATTTTGTCCTTAAGTTCAACAATGCTTATTGTTATGCTTCTTCTGTATCAGTTTCGATATTCTCTGAATATTTATAAGTGCCGTTTGGCTTTCATATAATATATTTTATTAGTTTCTTATAAAAAAAACACAACACAGGATATCAACAATACTATTAAAATAAATACATATCCAATAATAATACTTTAAGAAATGCATGTGTTATTGAATATCAAACAATTATTTTGCTTTTTGTTAAAAAGAAACCAATTATTTTGCTTATTTTATCATAATCAAGACTGGTATTCGATCTGGCCAAAATAAAAAATCCCCAAGACTAGCTAGTACAATCTTGGCGATTGATTCGTTTTGACATTGACATTTTCAAATGACTGTTAGAACGCAATTTAATAATCTACTAATCTCCTAATCTTCTAATCTACTAATCTACTATCTACTAATCTACTTCTACTAATCTACTATCTACTATCTATTATCTACTATTGTTTACAAAACAATGTTTTGATTAGCACAAGTATCACTTTATTAGGGAGACTACCTTAATTTTGTTTTCCTACTCTCACCCTCTGATTGACACCTGGCATCTTCAAACTGAATAATATAATTTTTGCAAAAAAAATTGGCGCCATTTCACATTTTTATGATTCTCAAAATTGGCTGTTCAAAATTTGAAAGAGACACGTGTCATCCTTTTATGATATTCAGACTTTTTTCAATTGCCATTTCTAATTTTAAACACAAATCTTCCATTATATGCTTTACATGAACTTTTAGAATTCAGAACTTCCACCCTAATCAAAACCCATCTCACTATTTCTTCAACCCTCATTTTAAAACCCTAATTTCATCTCTCTCATCTCATCTCTCCCATTTCTTTTTGCCACACCCGACCTTCCTCTCCTCTCCTCTCTCCCACACCCAAGCGCCGCTGTCAGCGTTGACATTCATCCTATTTGTACAATCACAAGCCACACCCGTCCTTTCTTCCCTAAACCCTAAACCAAATTTCATTGGTTGTATCAACCCTTGAACCAGGATTCTTGGCTCTCATCAAGGATTTAAATGGAAATCATGTGATTCACCGATGTTTGCACTTCCTAAGCAATGATGATAACACGGTATGACTTATATCTTTCACAGTGTTATTAGACTTTGTTAGTTGGATGATACTCCAGTGCATGGTATGGGCAATGAGTGAATAAAAACCTGTATGCTTAATTCATACTTCTTGATACATTGAAGAACTTATTACATATCAATCATTTTAATTGATCATCTCATCTAAAATAGTAAGTATTTGTTGTTTTCTTAAAGTTTTGTTCTGTTATGATAGTTTTTATAACTTATTCCTTAGGGTAGTGACTTATTGCAGAGCCAGAGCCATTGTTTGAATCTGATATTTTGCCTGTTCAAGATGATGGCACAAAAATATGAGCTTCATTCAAGGTATGATATTTATTTATGATGACTGCTATTGTATGTTATTTGTTACTTGCAATTCCTTATTGCTTGCAATAAGGTATAAATTAAATGTCAGGTTAATTTGCATTCCATCACCTAGGTTATAACATTAAGAATAAGTCTCTTTATTTAGTCTCCACCAGTTCCTCTTTTTGTGATGTATTTAATCTTTCTGGGCAATTTGTGCCTCTGAAAGTAATTAAAATCTGATGTTTCATTGTCTGGGAACAAGCGAGCATTAATCCTGAAAGAATTCCATGATTTATTTAATTTTTACAGAGTATCGTATTCCTATTTCAAACCAAATTGCTTGCCTATTATATATTCTTTGCCTGTTATCCAGCTGTTCAGAATGATTATATATTCTTAGTCCTAAGGTATTAGTAAGTCTGAATCAGAAACAAGCTCTCTATCTGTGTTTTCTTATACAGAAAACGCGTAGCTGGCCAGCTATGTGTTGGACATTGCAGGGTAAGCTTCTAAACTTCTTAGTTTTGGTTTTGTGACTCTTGATTTTGATTGGACATTGCAGTTTTTAACAGTGATATTTCCACATTATTTGCTTTTGGTAAGCTAAAATAGGTAGTGGCATTTGATCTGATTGTTTTTGTTGATGTTTACCTGTTTCTTTATTGGATTTGTTTGTTATTGACTACATGTTTCTTTTATTTCTTAATTGCTTATATTGCCTGTAAGTTTCTTAATTGAGTTAGTTGTACTGCATTTCTGAAGTCTAATGTTTATTTCTCCTATAATTGATTTTGAGGGAAGTCTAATGTTTGTTTTCTTAATTTCAAATTTCCACATTGCCATTTTCTTCTTTGCTGCTGATGGGGACAGGTTTTGGCATGATGCAGAGGTGAAAATATGAGCACTCATGATGAGTTGCTGAATGAAGTAGAAGTAGCAGCAGCTGCAGAAGAAAAAGAAACTCATTCATTTGAAATTGATCCTTCTAAGGTAATGCTGGTGTAAGCTTTTTTTGTTTTGTTTTTTTTTTCCATTTTCCTTCATTTGCTTCTGATTTTGGCTTCTCAATGTCACTTGGTATTCCATTCTCATTGTCATTTTGCGATTCCTGCGGCATAAAGTAAATTTTTTCCCTTCAGTTGCTTCCTTTTTATACCATTTTGGCTGTCATTTAATGTTGTTTGATTGTAATTGTTGCTTGCTTGATTGTAATGATTCGTCGCTGAATTATAAAATTTTGGTTACATTGACTGAATTAGTATGCTTTATTTGTGCTTCATGGCTGTTCTATTTTACAAATCATGAGAAGATCTCTGTTTTATTCTTGATGATTCTGCTGAAAGTCACTGCAACTTCATAATGAATATAATGTCGTGCAAATGAGTGCTGCTGCAAAATAAATTGACATTGTTTTATTTCGAATCCTTCTGCTGAAAGTCACTGCAACTAATGTCGTGCAAATGAGTGCTGCTGCAAAATAAATTGACATTGTTTTATTTCGAATCCTTCTGCTGAAAGTCACTGCAACTCATGTGATTTTTTACTTTACCTTTAAGCTGATCATTTCAGTATGTCGTTGTTAATAGACAAAACTGATAGATTCCTTGCTAATTTATCAAATTATTGTTAGTCTGACTGAATTAGTATGCTTTATTTGTGCTTCATGCCTATTATATTTTACAAACATGAGAAGATGTCTATTTTACTCTTCATCCTTCTCCTCATAGTCACTGCAAATCACATGATTTTTTAGTTTACCTTTAAGCTGAAATTTTGGATCTTTCGTATTTAATGTCCAAACCTGATAGGTTCCTTGCTGATTTATAAAATTTTTGTTTAACCTGATTGGTCATATCATCAAGTTAAACAACTTTTTCTGCCAAAAAAGTGATCATTTCTACTTACATTAATGCAGATTTTCATATAAATTTTAGTTAGCTTTCCTCAATGCAGATTCCTTGACTTAATTGGTGTGACTTCTCACTAATTATTCTGCTGTCTATTTAATTTCTCTATGCAAAAATACACCTCACAGATGATGACAAAAAGAATTTTGCCTTATTGGAAATAGAGAAGTTACTCTCAAGCAATGGCAAAAGCTTGAAGTATTATCCTCCAATGCCTCTCCCACAAGGAACTTTATGTGCTGAAATTCAACGTTTTTTTACTTTTGCTCATAGGTCTCATATTTTCTTTCTAATATTTAATATACAAAAGTGATACATTCTTTCAGTTATAGCTGAAACTTGCTATTTAATGTGCTGCTTAGTTGACTGAAATTTGCTCTTTAACCGCTCATGACTTTGCTCATAATAACTGATTGGTTTTTGTGTATCTGCTGAAATTTCACTTTGACTTTTAACTGATATTTTTACTTTGTAATATTTAATACTCATAAGTGATAAATTCATGCCTGATCTTATGAAATTTTTCTTAAAACTCAATATATTAGTCTGATTTCTTGGCTGAAATTTGCTCCTTAATAGCTGATGCTTTTGCTGAAAATTAGAATAATAGTTGTCAAACTGTCAAGGATCATAGTATATGGGATAACACAATTTGCTCCTTAATGCAACACTACCCAATTTGAAATTTGATGAAACTTGCTATTTAATTTCCTATTTTCTTAGCTGAAATTTGTTGTATAGTAGCTGATGCTTTTGCTGAAAATGACTGTTTGATTTTTGTGGAATCTCATATACTACTGATTTAAACATTTGATTTATAAGATGCTGGATCAATTTGTCTTGAGAACAACCCAGAAATCTCTTAAACTGCAGCGGAGTCAACACCCTCAAAACTTAAAGGTGTTGTGGAAGACCTAGATGATGCATCTTTAGAGCAAATGATGACTCCACAACTCTCCATTTGCAAGCCAAAGAAGAACATTAAAATTGAGAAAACCGACTAAGAACCCCAATTCCATTTTCCTTCTTGCCATTTCAAATAAAAGACTTGCGTTAGTATAATATTTTGGTAGAAGCAGATGCAGTCTTTTTGGATCTGTAACATATGCAAGACTGGTATACTTATCATCTTTCCTTTCCAATCATAAGTATCTTTTGGGATCTGTAATATATGAAAAACTGTTATATGAATCTTCTATATGGATTAACAACAATGTCTAACAATGTTTATTTTTGTATGTAATGCTACTAATATTATATGTGAAAAGTATTTTAATATCTATGATATCAATATATGTGTGATGATATGTACTAAAATGAGAAAACCCGTGCGAACGCACGGGTCTCATACTAGTGTATAATAAATTGGTCCCCTCGGGCTTCAAGCATCCGATAAAATTGGAAAATAATGTATAAAATGGTAGTACCACTTAGTCCCGGTGATTCTTTGAAGAAACAAAATCTTTTTAATTAGTTCCTCGTTATATATTTATATATATATATACACTACGCACCAACTCTCTACATTCTACAACTTGAATTACATCATTGTGTAATATATTTTTATATTTTCTATTAACTAAAACCTTTGTTTTGAATTCTTAGCAATGATGATAATGTATTTATTATTAAATTTATTATTAAAAATAAGATAAATAATAAAAAATTGATTATATAAGAGAATTAATAACAAAAATTAAAATCTTATGAGTTATTTTAATTGATTAACCATAATTAAAAAATTTAATGATTGTTACATAAATTTTATTTTAAAGTAAAAATGTCTTACATAAAAAAAAACTAAAATAACTGATAATCAATAGTCTTGGATAGTTCCTTGAATGATACCCCGAGCTTCTCAAAATTTGACACATTTAGTTCTCAAAATTTTTCTAATTTGACACATTTTTTATAAAAGTCGATTTCACATTTAGTTGCTCAAGTTCACAAAGTCATGAAGTGTTACCAAGGTGAGCAACGTTTTGATCGAATTGCGTTTAAACACATAAGAGAACACCTCATTGCAATCAACCCCTTCACTTTATATAAAACCTTTTGCAACCTACCTCACCTTGAATCTAGCTAGTTGATCCAACCCTTGGATTTCTTTGCTTACCGAAAACCTACTTGCATCGTGTTTTTTTTTTAGTAGTAGGGCTAACACCCACGTCAAATTTTTTTTGAAGAGATTCAATCTTTTTACCCATAGCATCGATCCATTGATATGCTTATGAACCCAAAATAATATCTCTATAGCTATTTAGCTCCTCCACATCAATGGCCTTCACAATTGATAGGGCAAATGCTAGCAGATTAGCATACTCCACAATATCACCATCAACTACATTTTTATATCTCTTTGGCGGTCTAGTCTATCTCTTCTCCCTTCCTTTTCTAATGTTATAGGTTTGTTGTGTTTATGGGACTTTGAGACTTCAATGTTATGAGGAAAGTCTCACACCTCATCCTTAACAATGGTATTGAGTTGGGCAGTCAAAGTCTTTTCAATAACTAGATATAATTTACTCACCTAGATCGTTATTTGTCTTAGCAATCGACTTTTGCTCTCGCTTGTCCAACGAATGAGACTAATTTTAAGTTACATCCTTACTTATAACTATCCTAGAGTTAGGATATGTGTACCATAACATGTATTCCTTCATTCCTACCACATATCCTAAAGACATGCACTTCCTCACCCTTGGCTCAAGTTTGCCATCCTTTACATGAGCATACACAGGGCACCAAAATACTCTTATGTGTTTGTGATCAGCAAGAAATCAAGATTATACATGAGTTTTGTTCTATATAGTCATGGATAGTGGCAACCCATTGACCAAATAACAAGAAGTCTTGATCACCTCAGCCTAAAAGTCTTTGCTCATACTGTAATGTGAGAGCATGGTCCATGCTTTATCACAAAGCATCTTGTTCATTTGTTTTGCAACACCATTATATTTTGGCATTCGCCCGCTCATGTGCAGTGTGTCACTATGCCTTCTTTGTTGTAGATTTCACTAAACTCTTTGATGTAGTATTCTAACCCATTATGAGTCCGAAGTTACTTCACTTACCGTTCAAATTTCTTCTCAATCATCACCTTCTTAATATTTACATTCTTTAAATCCATGTTTGTTAAATATCGAGGTGAGACTTGATTTGTCTACTCTCATTCATCCTCAAATTGTAAAGTCTCTTCTTTAGATATAAACAATTGGTCAACGCTTCTCGAAATTAGTTCCTCTAGCTTCTTCCACTTGTCACCATTTCATGAGCAACATTATCTTGTAGAAGGTTGTTTGTAACGCTCATGGAAATCACACTCAACGCCTTCCTCTTTAGTGTTTTATTTATTCTTCCATCACCAAATTGACAAACTACTTCTCCTTGATTGCTTGCCACAAGTTCTGAAGAAATAATGCTGATTGCATTCAAATCTTCTACAGATTAAAGTGTGTACCTTCATCGGTCCCCACCAGCCCCTGCCTACGTCTCTTCCTAATTTTATTTTCTTGATATATGATTTCATATCAATTTATGATAAATGGAGATTTTCTTTTGGACCCAAAAAACAAAGAATTTGAAACATCTTATTATTTGATCGTCTTTGAATTTTACACCAAATCAATAAATCTGTTTCTGAATAATTGAAATATACTATTTGTGAAAGGTTTCGGGCGTACCTTGATAGCGGAATCAAGTACCCACGCGAAGACCCGGTCACGATCTCGAACACGGATCTACGCTCTCGCGTTGCTCACAGCAAATTCACCGACGGAGTAGAAGACTGAGACCAATGGAGTTTCACCAAACTCCCAAAATCAGAAACTTGCTCTCACAGGAAGTCACTCACGTTTGTCAGTTTTTCTCCTCTAGAGAAAAAACATGCGTGTGTGTTCTGATTGTGGGAAAAGCAAAAACTGACTCTTTTGCTATAGTTGTGGGGTCTCATTTAGGATATCTTTTCTAAATATTAAATAAAAGTATTCTGAAAGATATTCCCAAATTCTCTCTACCCACTTCCCATTATCTCCATTAATTAATTAATTAATTAATTAATCAATTAATTAATTAGCTCAATAAACAATAATAATAATAATTATTATTTGATCTCCTTTGACTGGGTCTAATCCACAAAGGGTGGACCCATATTCCAACAATTTGATTCCTAAAATATCGCAATTGTAATGATTTAGTCCCTCTGACAATTTGGTCATTAAAGTTGAACTAATTTTGCACTTTTTAGTCCACAAATTTATATAATATTTATACTTTTTTGGTCTATAATTTGTATTTGTTTTTGTTCTTAAATTTGATCCAAAGACCAAATTGTTGATGATTGCTATATTTCAAGGACCGAGTTGTATATTTCAATTATTCAAGATCTAATTTGTTGACTCGATACAAATTTAGAGACGCAATACTAGATTTTCTCTATTTTATATATATGTTAGAGAAAACTTACTTTTTGGTCTCTAAATTTATACTAAGTCAATAAATTAGTCCTTAAATAATTGAAATAAACGACTCGCACTAAAAAAAAAGCGGTCATTAGCTACCCTTATTTAGCTACCCTTATTATAACAGTGGCTAAATAAGATAAAAGCTCCCAATTTCATACCCTAGTGTAAACCGTACCTAATAAACAAATAGACCGTAGCTATGTTTGCCCCCTATTTTTTTCATCTCCCACCAATTTTTTTCATCTTCTCCCGCTATGTTTGGCTAAAATCCCTAAATTTTTTTCATCCGCTATGTTTGCTGTAACTTAGCTTCTCGGCGCTCACATTTCTCGCTCCCAACTTCCCGCTATGCCGTCAGTTACCGCCGTGCTGGAATCGTCCCCGTCAGTTACCGCCGGTGAGGTTTCCGAACTCGAATTTCCATTTCGCACTACTCACGAACACGAACACGATTTCGCACCCTACTTTCAATTTTGAGTGAAATCGATCTGACTCTATTTTCTGTTTTGTTTTGTGTTTCTATTTTCCGTTTTGCCAAATCGAAAGGGAACAGCAGAACACTTGAAAATCTGACTCTCTCCTCAGTCCGTTTTGAAGTCTTTGACAGCGGCGAAGTCTCGGCACTCTTTCTCCCTCCCTAATTTCTCGACAATTTCGCCATTCAACTTTGATTGATCCTTCCATCTTCCCTCAAACCCAAGGTTTTTGTTTCTAATTTATTTTCTGTTCTATGATCTTCTCTGAATTAGTTATTCTGTTTATTATTGTTGGAGGATGAAATTTGTGTGTACTGATACATATATATATCACTCCTTGTTATTTTGCTTGCTGTCTTTCAGTCGTTTGTGAAAGTGCTAGTAAAATTTTGTGCTTGCTGAATTGCTCTGAGGATAGACACATACTATGACTGGTGTGTACTGTTGCAGAGATGATTAAGAGAAGGAAGAATTAAGGGTTTTGTTTTGACACTGTGAATAGAATATACAGGGAAAAAGAAAGGGAGGAAATCTGCTTGTCTTGTTTTGGAAATTGCGTGTGGATATTGCCTATGAATTTCTGGGCTCTTCTTTTTCTCTCTTTTTCCTTTTTATCCTCACTCTCTCTCTCCTATTCAATGTTCAACCTTACTAGGCAAATTATAATGAATGAATTACTGAAACTTACCAGAGAGATTGATTATTTATTCAGACATGCACAGCATTATACATATATAAATAATAGTATCTACTTTCTCTTTGATTGAGATTGATTGGAAGTTATTATACATATAAATTCATAGGCAAGTATGTTTGTTAAGAGATAACAAAATGAGTTTTCTGCCAAAAAAGATACTATTGCAGAGATGATTCAGTGGACAATTTTGCTGCTACCATGATTTGCTGAGAGCTTTTATAGTGTTCTTTTTTACTCTTGTTTAATCTTGGATGTTCATTTTTGAAACATAATTTTTGGTATTCATGTGAGTCAGGTCAAGGAACAAGTGAAGGATGTTCTTACTTTTTGAATTTTGATGTAATGTCATTATGTCATCATTAATCCATGTATTTTGTTTTCTTCGTATGGATTTGCTGTTAGTAAAAATTTTATTTTTCACTTAATTAATTAGTAGCTAATTAATCAAGGAAATATAATTGCAGTTTTTTTTTTAAAAAAAAAAACACTGAGAGTTAGCTACGGTTAAAACCGTAGCTAATTATATTTTAAAAAAGAAACCATAAATATTTAGCTACGGTTACCACCGTGGTTAAAAAATGATTTCAGCAAGAAATTGGAAGAGTTAGCCACGGTTAACACCGTCTTAGAATAATAGATTGCAAAAATACGAAAAACACTTAGCCACGGTTAAAACCGTGGCTAAATGGAAGCAAAAAATGTTTTTTTAAAAATAAATGAAATAATAGGGACGGTTTTCACCGTGCCTAAAAAATTTTTACTTACGGTTATTACCGTTGGCAAAAGAACGCTACGACGGTTACAGTAACCGTGGCTAATATGGAATGGGACGCCCTTGTTAGGCACGGTTTATACAACCGTTGCCATATTTATTGCCCACGGTGTATCGCTTATTTAGCCACGGTTTTTACCGTAGCTAATGACCGCTTTTTTTGTAGTGTCAGTCCCTGAAATATTTCAATAGTCAATTATTTGGTCCCTCAGTGAAATTCAGGCACAAAAAAATACAAATTCAAGGATCGAAAAGTACAAATTCAAGAGCCAAATCATCCAAGAGACCAAACCATTGATATTCATAGACTGATTGATTGATTTAATACAAATTCAATACAAATTCAGAAAATAAAAAATAAATTTTCTCTATAATTTAATATTATGAGTTACAGAAAATTAGAAGGTCTGAAAGCTGTATAATATAATATATGATAAATAATTATCTAAAATTAGTTATATAATATTTTTATAATCGGTCAATTTAATTATATTCTCTCTGTTTATAGTTAGTCATGTAAAATGTTCTATTTTATATTTTCTCGCTACGGTAATTAATCATACTTCTTGGCTTCTTGCTATAATTTTATAATTTATATGGATAATTTCTTTTGGGTAAAAATATAAGGATCAATTTGAATTTGATGCAAAATTAAATTTACTAAGAATTTAAAAAAAAAATATTAATTACAATGACAAGATGTTTTACGCTGATATATAAAATATTTTATACTACTAAATGTTTTTTTTTTATGGCCGAATACTAAATGTTTATATATTTTACAAAAATTTTGGTATATATATACATATCCTAATTTTTTTTATAAGATATCAATCGTCTTATATAGTATTTAATTGGTGGATACTTAAGTCACAATCATTTCATCTGGATTTTTATTAATCATTTGGTTACAACAACACATCATATCAACAATAGCAGTATAGAAACACACATATCCAGCCATAATACTTTAAAAAAGTAAACGTGTTATTGAATATCAAACAATTATTTGGCTTATTGTATAGTATAGTACAATCACCAAGACTGATACTCTTTTTTTTTTTGGCCAACACCAAGACTGATACTCGATCTGGCCAAAATAGAAAAAAAATCACCAAGACTTGTACTATCTGGATGATTAAATTTAAGTCTCGGTGTTTTTCTATAGATACAATATCTAAAACCCTTGTTTTGATTCTCTAATAATGATGACATATTTTTTAAATTTTATTATTAAATTTAATTTCTCAAATTAATTTTTGAATAAATTAATAATTTAGTCTTTACATAAGTCTCTCAATTTTTTAGTCTTCAAAATATACAAATATAAAATTTAATTCATATGATCAAACATAGAAAGATGATTATTAAAGTATGATTTTCATCTTAAATATATGTCCTAATGTTTATTTTGGTCTTTGATGTTTCAAAATATTTAAATTGATCCTAAATATTGACAAAATGTTTCATTTAATCCAAAACTATTGAATTTGGTCATATTTATCTTGTTTTTCATTTCAAGTTCAAATGACTTGTTATGAATAACTTGTAGTTTTAAATTCGTTACTTTCTAACTTGAAAATAAGAAAGATATGATCAATTTTGCTTTTTTGACCCTGAAACGAGCAGTCTACTTTCAAGATCGATTTGACTTCGTTTAGTGACTGTTCCAGCTGGGAAGATAAAATACTCTCTGAAAAAAATAAGTAACTTTAAACTCGTCACATTTGAAATTGAAACAAGAGAATATGACTATATTTAATAGTTTAGGACCAAAATGAAATATTTTGTCAATATTTGAAGACCAATTTAAAATATAAAGGACCAAAATAAACATCATATATTTAACAAAAAAAAAAACTTTATGACGGGTCATCATAAAGTTTATAACAAAGTTTATAACAATTTTTTTAGAAAAATATAGGTAAATTCTATCTTAAATTTAAATTATCTTATTTTGAAATAAAAAGCAAATGATTTATCTAACATGTGTTTTTAGACACATTTTAAGGTTTCTTCTGATTGGTTAGTAGAGCATTTCATATCTTGAAATCTATGAAAATTCATTTAAAAGATAATTTTTAATGTTTGAAAACTACTCACTTGATCAATAAAAAAAACCTTAACATTTGTCCTTATGACACATGTTAGAATAGCACTGTTAAACGGGCCGGCCCGGCCCGGCCCGCCCCGGCCCGTTACGGGCCACGGGCTAAACGGGCCGGGCCGTTTAGGCCCGTTTTTAAACGGGCCAAATTTTTTAAACCAAAGCCCGCCCATTTAGCGGGCGGGCCGGGCCGGCCCGCGGGCCTAAACATTTTTACATGCAACTTTTTTAAAAAAAATGTAAACGGGCCGGACCGTTTAGTCCACGGGCTAAACGGGCCGGACCGTTTAGGCCCGTTTTTAAACGGGCCAAATTTTTTAAGCCCAAGCCCGCCCATTTAGCGGGCGGGCCGGGCCGGCCCGCGGGCCTAAGCCCGTTTTGACAGTGCTATGTTAGAAGGACCCAAAAGCAAAATAGTGTTTAAAGTCTTTTTCTTTGCCTTTTTTTTTTTATTGTGTTCGTAACAGAATTGATGACTTTGATTCTGACAGACAGCTGGGTATGTAATATGTTATCCAATATGAGATAAGCGTTATCCTCGAGCAAATTAATTATTATTTATTACTCATTAAGTCATTGGGAAGATAGTCAAATTGATTGTTCTCAATTGCAATCCATGACTTTCTCCTCACTATGACACGTTTGAGTTAAATCATTCTATTTTATTATTTAGGTCATTCTAATATGTGACCCAAGCGCACATGTTAAGATTTATTTTGATTGGTCAAGTGAGTTTTCAAACATTAAAAATTATTTTTTAAATAAATTTTCGTAGATTTCAAGATATGAAATGCTCTATTAACCAATCAGAAGAAATCTTAAAATGTGCCCTAAGAGCACATGTTAGATAAATCTTTATTATATTAGACAATTTTTTTAATCTATTTTTATAGATATATCTACATTATTACATATGATCACATAATCTGTTAATTTATATTTTAAAGAAAATTGAATGAGTTCTTAGAAATTGTTATTATTATCATTTAAAAATATAATAAGAATATGTATTTATTTTATAGTTTATGCTTTAAAATAATGATTTCATGTTGGTTAGGTCATTAAAAAAATTGTTTAATACATCTCGGTTTAAAAGTGGGGTATGTATATAATTGTAATGTGATGTATTTTTTTTTTCTTTAAGTAATTTAATGTTAACAATAATAAAAAAAATTAGGCTAAAGTGGCAATTATTTGAGTGAGAATTTAGTGAGAATTGAGATTTTTGAATGAGTTCTTGAGATTCTCAGCGATTTCCGTATGTTTTCCGGCGAGTTTGTGACATTTTTCTGGTGGGTTTTAAATTTTCTGCATTTTTCAGTTTTGGTCCCTTATCATTTTCTTTAATTTGTATTGTTTTTGCATTTCTATTCCATTTCATGAAAAATTTATGGATTAGAGACCAAGATATAAGGTTTGAGAATCTTTAAAGTGAAAGAGACTTAAAGTTTTCAGGATTTAACTGTAATTTAAAATAGACGGAGGACTAACGGTGAGAGGTTTTCAAAACATATGAGACCAAAATTGAAACAAAAAAGATATAAGACTGATTTAAGACCTAGAGCAAACACATACAAAACTAAATTCTTAACAAAAATAAAGTTATAATAGAAAGGTGAGAGGGGTTAGAAAAGCTTGCTGTCTACTTCTCGAGCCTTCACTGCACCTCGGTCTGTGAACCATTTTCACTCGTAAGGCCGACATGTATAGACTAAGATGTTATTAATTTGATCCTAGTCTCACACTACAAAAAAAATTTTGATCGTAGTCAATTCACACTGACGATTATGAAAGTAGTTGCAACTTATTCATTCTGTTATGGTTAATGACGGATGGGGTTTTTAAAATGGGAATGAGAAAATTATGTAAATGAAATGAAAATGGTGTTTGAATTGTTCGAGAAGAAATGAAAAATATAGGATGTGAAATTATGTAAAATGGTGTAATGATTGGAGGTTGGTTGAAATAAGGGGTTTTTAAAATTGTATAGGGGTAGAATTGGTAATTGATAATGAAATAAAATCAAGATAATGAAATGATATTTTAGTGTTTGGGTGTGGTTTTATGAAATGAAATGAGAATGAAATTGTCTGAGAATTTATGCTAAAGGGTGGTTTTTAGAACGAAGGTTGGAGTTAGGGATGATCATGGGTAGGGTATGGGTAGGGTACTATGATATCTAGACCCGGACCCGCAAGTGAGTGGGTATAAAATCAATCCACATACCCATATCCGTTAGGTAGTCTAATCCCCATTCCCGGACTCAGACCCAGAAAAGTTTTAAAATAAACAATTTTTAATATAAAATTTATATTCATCAAACATTTTATATTTTTAACTACTAAAAATAAAAAAATAAATCATAAATATGGATGCATTAATAAAATATTTCAATATTTATAAAAAAGTTAATATTTTTTCAATAAAAAGTGTTAAAATATTATATTTTTTATATATAAAAATATATTTATTATTACTAGTATATTTATTATTACTAATGGGTATATGGGTAGGATACCACCATACTCGGACCCATTAAGGATGGGTCCGGGTCTAGACCCATACCCATAGGGTAAATTTCAAGGTCCCCATTGGGTATGAGTATTTTGATCATCCATAGTTGGAGTTGTATTTTGTGGAATGAAATAAAAGGACCCAAATGTAAATAACATGAAAATTTTAAAAATCTAATATTTGGTCCAAAATAGAATAATTTTTTAAAATTCAGTGATCACATAATTATTTTGAACTAAAAAAACAATTGAAATATTTGATTTCATTACTTATAAGCCCTTAAAGAATCACAATTATTAATAGTCGCCCAAAAAATAAATTAGAGGACCAAAATGTTATTCACATCAAAAGTAAAGGAAAAAAATTTATATATTAAATAACCGTTTGTTTTTTATGCCCATGATTAATGTGACCATTTAGATCAATATCCATCTGCCTTCATTGCATCATCAATAATATCCATCAAAAGTGAAGGATTAAAATAAATTTGTTTCTCCATTGACATGATATATATAGGAAAAATATAATATTTTATTATTTTACTTTGTATTAAATTATTATTTTATAATTTTTAATTTGACCGAGGAATAAATTATTGATGATTACAATAATTCAGGGACTAAATTGTGTATTTGATTTCATTACTCATGAGCCTTTAGAAAATCGCAATTATTAATGATGAAGTTTGTATTCCAAACTCTCTTGATGACCAAAATATAAATTGAAAGACCAAAATTTTAATAACATAAAAATTGAAGGACAAAAAATTGTAATAATTAATATGATCGTTAATACTAAAAAAATATTAACAATATAACCGAAAAATATAGGAAGGATTACCCATATATCAAAAAAATTGTATATGATGACTCAAGTATTGACTTGTTGAATTAGCATAAATTTAGAGACTAAAATATTTTTTCTTTAATTAAATTAGTATAATAATATAATATATATCTCAAAATAATATATAATATATTATAATATATGTGTGTGTGTGAGTGTGAGTGCGTGTGGTGGAGAGAGAGAGAAAAAAATTAGTAAAAAATGATAGATGGAGAGAAAAAGTTGTAAGTATAATAAATGAGGATATATGAGTAAGGGTATGTTAGTAATTGGATAGATAATGAAATGAAAAAGGGAATGGGAATGAAATGAAATTTTTAATGAGGCAAAACAAACACTCATTTTGCATTATAGCTCAAGTTATGAAATGAAATGTGGATAAAACACCATCCCAAACACACACAAAAGTGCTTTAGTACGCCCTTATCAAGTACATGCATTTTTACTACAAAAGACACCACATTCTCCAAAAATATTTTTCACTCATCTACATCCCATTTACTTGATCATCCGAAAAGTATCATGTAGGGTTGAGCATCGGTTTGATTTGGCTCGATTTATCTATTTTTTTTAACCAAATCGATGTAATTGGATGGCCAAAGTAACCATCCAATTCCTCTAGAAAATTTTGGATATCCGAACCAAACCAAATAGATTATGATCGGTTTGGTTTAATTTGGTTGGTCGATTTTGTGTATATTTTTTCTTAAAAAATCATATTCCCAAAATAATAATTTCATTCAAATTATATAATAAAATATATATACACATTCATATGTTGCCAAGTATACCCATGCATATATGACCTCTAACATAATACTACTTCTAATTCATAATTTCAATCAGTTTTCCATGTTTATTGCTCAGATTTCATAACATTCATAATTTCATAATAAAATCCATCATAAATTCATAATTTTATAGTATTTATAAAACACTAAAATAAAATTGATACATGAGAGAGGCAGCACACAACAAAAAAAAAAGCTGACTTTTGCAACGGTTTTTTTGGTCCTTTGTAGTGGTTTTAACCGTCGCCAAAGAGCTTAGCGATGGTTTCAAAAATTGTCGCTGATCCAAGTGCTACCATGGATTTGGCGACGATTTCTGATAACCGTTGGAAGTTCCAATTATAACCGTCGCAAAATCATGGCTTTGCAACGGTTAATAGACCGTTGCAAAGTCAAGAGGTTGCGACGGTTATAATATCCGTCGTAAAATTATGTCTTTGCAATGGTTAGTTGCTAAGGCAGAATTAACCGTCGCAAAGAAAGCATTTGCGACGGTTATATAACCGTTGCAAAGGATAATTTGGCGACGGTCATATAATCGTTACAAAGGTACCATTATGCAACGGTTGTTATAATTCGCAGAATTTAGTTTTTGCAACGATTTTATATCCATCGCTAAATGGTTTTTTTCGTCAAAAATGTGTTTTATCGACAGTTTTCAAACCGTCGCTAAGTCTGTGTTATTTTTTTTTTACTATTTTTTGCCTTCTATATTTTATAGATCTGTATATTCTATTAACAAAAAACAATTAATATAATCGAATCTAAACAATCAAAATAGGACAAAAATCAAAATTCATCTATGGTAAAATAATTTATCTCATGCATAAATGAATTCAAACTAAATTTCAAAGTTATAAAATAAAACATATGATTCATATGGAACGAAATTCAAATATACATAATAAAAAAAATATCTATCCTACTCGGTTTAGCCTATTTACAAAAAGGGTTCATGTGGTTTAAAAAATGGCAAATAAGGGTTTGTAGTTTATTTCGTTAACAAAAAGGGTCCCAAGAGGTATTTGTCATCCAAAACTGAAAGAATTAAGACAATGGGCAGCTCACGTGGCCCATTTCCACATACTCAATCCCTAATTTCTCCTCCACTTCGCAGAAATCGAATCCTATCTCCACATCTCGCGAACCCTAACTCCCATTCTTGCCATTTTTTTCCATTCTTGAACCCTAATCCCCATACCCAAATTTCTTCATGCTCCTTCTTTCCCCGGCCAACAAATCAGTTCGTTGTTCTTTCATTTTGGTATCTTGAGATATGGAACAATTTTATTTTGGTACTTTTTTCATTCAAAAGTGATATTTTAGTACCATGTTCTAATCGTTGTTAGCACTTTGGTACCAAAAAATATTTTTCGTTACTTTTTTACGAAAAAAAGCACGTGCAGGTCACATGCATGGTCAAAAACACAGAATCCACAACCAAAACTCAGATTTCACGATCCAGCCTAAAAAACCCATGAAATCCTTTGCCTTTAAGTACATACTGAATCATGTTTTTTCTAGACTGGTTCATAAAATCTGAGTTTAGAATGATGGATTTCGTGTTGTTGGCCATGGACATGACTTGCACATCCTTTTTTTCGTCAAGAGGTAACGAAAAAAAGTTTCGGGTACTATGTCACTTTTGAAATAACAAGGTAGCAAAGTGGAACCTGTCCATACCTTCGGGTACCAAAGTGTAATTTATCCAAAAAAAAACCTATTTTGAATTCTTTAATAATGATAATGTATTTGTTATTAAATTTATTATTAAAAATAAGATAAATAATAAAAATTTGTTTATATAAGAGAATTAATAACAAAAATTTAAATCTTATGAGTTATTTCATTTGGTTAAACTTAATTAAAAAATTAAATATTTTTACATAAATTTTATTCTAAAGTAAAAATTTCTTACATAAAAAGACTAAAATAATTGATAGCTTGTAGCCTTGGATTGTTCTTTGGAAGACCTTGAGCTTCTCAACATCACAATTACCCTTTTGCTAATTTGTCACATTTTCTATAAGTCATTTTCACGTTTAGCTACTTAAGATCAAAGCCACAGAAAGGACTTTGTTTTACCACTTTTCTTTTTCTTTTTTCTGCCAAAAGACTATGTTTTACCACGAGATTGAGAATACACCATTGTAATCAATCCTTTTCCTTTGTACATATGAAAACTTTTGCCAGCTACCTCACCTTGAATCTAGTCGATTTAACCCTGATTTTCCTTGCTTCTTCTCAAAAATCCACTTACATTGTACTATCTTGTTTTTCTTTAGCAGTGGGGCTAATGCCCACGTCAAATTCCTGTAAGAAAATCAATCTTTTTGCCCATAACATCGATCCATTGACCTGCTTATGAACGCAAAATAGCATCTTTATAGCTATTTGGCTCCTCCACATCGATTACCTCCGCAATTGATAGGACAAATGCCACCATATTAGCATGCTCCCCAAAATCATCATCAACTCTGATCTGTGGCAGTCTAGTCTATCTCTTCGCCCTTCCTGTTCTTATGTTATAGGTTTGTTGTTGTTTGGGGGCCTTTGAGACTTCAGTGTAATGAGAAAAGTCTCACACCTCCTCCTCTACAATGGTATTGAGTTGGGTGGTCGAAGTCTTGTTAATAACTAGATATATATTTAGTCACCTATATAGTGATCTATCTTAGCAATTGTCTTTTCTCTCGCTTGGCTAATGAAGCAAACTCTTTTAAAGTTACATCCCTACTTATATAATTATCCCTAGAGACTTAGGATATGTGCACTACAATCTTTATCCCTTCACTCCAACTATATATCCTAAAATTATTACTTCCTCGCCTTTGGTTTAATTTAAGCTTGTCATCCTTTATATGAGCATATGTAGGGCACTAAAAATATTCTTATGTGTTTGTAATCAGTAGGAAATCCAGATCATATTTCAAAAGAAGTTTTGTTCTATATATTCGTGGATGGCGACAATCTATCGACCAAATAACAAGTAGTGTTGATTGCCTTAGATTCAATGGCGACAATCTATAACATAACCCTTCAAAATGCACAATATATTAGACAAATAACCTCATTAATTAATGAATAGTGAATAGTCAATCAAAGATAAGGCTGAAATAGTTCAGCTATGAATCCCTTCTTTCTTCTGGGATTCCAACCCATGTCCTTGCATAATTGATCGTTATACCATATATGTAATGCACCTATACATGATCTTCTGTAGTATTCTCCAGAGTATTTCTTCATGTAATCTTCCCATTTCTTCACATCTTTCTTCATTTCTTCAATGCTTGGAAGTTTGAATCTTCCATTCAAAAGTTCTGCAAGCCAACGACATCTCATCTCTGATCCGTACAAGTTTGAAACACTTAACGAGAATCCAATAACTGCTAGTTATGGAATTTGAGGATGTATGCATTCTCTGATATATATCTCTCCTATCAATAAAACACAACATATTAAAATATGCATGTTTTCGGTATGTCCATCTCCAGGGGCGGAGCCAAGATTTTTGGTTAGGGGGGCCGGAATTTTTTTTTGGCCAAAATTTTATTTTAGTTTGTAATATTTATCTTCAGTTCTGTTTTGGTCCCTAATGTTTGGGTTTGATAATAGAAAAATTTGATCAGTAGGGACCAATTATAAAACTTTTAAGAAATATTAAAGATCAAAACAGAACAAAAAATTATTATGGACCAAAATAGAACTTTGGATAAAGATTAGCGACCAAAGTAGAATTTTAGCATATTTCTTTTCTCTATATATTATCAATATCAAGCATTCTAGTTAGAGTGATGGGATTCACAAGCTGCTATTCAAACCTGAGATTAAACTAGAAAAAAATTTGAGTTAGGGGGGCCACCACTAAGCCATCTCTTGATTTTAGTTAAAAGAATGTGTACATACCGAAAACAAAAAAATTTGAGTTGGGGGACATATTATAAGATTTTTGGGGGGGCCATGGCCCCCACTGGCCCCCCTTGACTCCGCCCCTGTCTCCATCAATCATTATACATACACCTTGCACATTTTTACTTATTAATTAGGACAAGACTTGTACACATTTATTTGTATTTCAAAATGTGACATTAACTTTTGAAAAACAAACTGTTTAACACCAAAATATTACATTTGGCAAGAGACCAAAGTTTTTACGTAAAATATTCTTTTCAGTCCTGAATATTTGGTGAAATTTTATTTTAGTTCTAAAAGTTTCACTTTTCTTGAATAAATCTTGAATTTAAAATACAAAAGATTCCTTCTGAATGTAAAGAATTTTTCGCAAAATAATTAAGTTCAAGACGATTTTGTAAATTCTAGCATTTAAAAAGCACAAAGTCTAAAATTCTAACTTCAATTAAATTTACAGCTAAATATAATATAAAGTAATTATATATATAAATTTAACAAACTTTTGTTTAAAACGTAACAAGCACTTCTAAATCCAAATCTCATAAACCAAAAATAAAAAACTTAGGGTCTGATTGGTTGCCCTGTTTCCTGTTTCCATTTTCACTGAAAACAGGAAATATGTCTGAAAACGTGTTTTGTACAGTTTTTTTGGAAATGTTTTCTGGAAACATTTTCTGAAACAGGCTGAAAACAGGAAACGTCAAAAAGACGTTTCCAGTATTTCCAAAAACAAACTTATGATATTTTGCAACATTACACAAAAGTAAACTATTTAATCATGTTAATATCATCATTTAGCTATAATCAAACTTAAAAACATATAAAAATTAGTGTTATTCAAGTTAACATAATTTAAATATGAATGAAAACGATTTTTTAACTTTATAAAACAAACATATTTCTTAAATATTGAAAATTTTGAAATGAAAATAGAATTCCAGAAATAGAAACAGAAAATGAAAACAGGAAACATTTTCTTAAACCAATCAGACCCTTAACAATCTAACAATCTGTTTTATCATTTTGTTATTAGTTCTCAAAAATAAATATTGATCAAATTTTGTTTAAAGATATAAATTAATATTTTAATTAATATATTTAACCAATATTTTTATAAAATTATAATATTAAGTTGTTATACCATTAAAAAAAATTAAAGACAAATGAAGCATCAAATATCATATTGGTCCTAAAAATATAGGGTAGATTTCAAGTTGATCATAAATATATATATAATGTTTCATTTGTTTTAGATCAGTCTTACATGTTTCTATAATTTTTCACCGTTGGTCCCAAACTACTAAATGTGGATGTATATTTCTTGTTTTATGTTCGAATATGACGAGTCCAGAGCTAGCAAGATATAAAATGCTTTTAATGAGTCTTTTCTCTATCGAGCTGCTCGTTTCATGGTTAAACTAGTGAAGTTATCTATATCTCTCTCATTTTAAGTCTAATGTTACAAGTTCGAAACTATGTATGTACTAGTCTTGAGCAATTCTTTCTCTATTCAATTGAGACACTTAACAAATGAGGTCAAATGTGCTCCAAAAGTGGGTTTTCATGATTTTTTTACTTTTAGTCCCAAATTCACTTGGAAACCAACTTTTGGGATATGATTTGACCTCGTTTGTTGATAGTCCAACTGGGCAAAGAAAGAACACCGTACCTCATGAGTAATACATACTTTTGAACTCGTCACATTCAAACTTGAAATGAGAGGAATATGTGAAACTTTGCTTGTTTAACTATGAAATGAGTGACTGACTTTTAGGATTTTATTTGTTCTCGTTTGTTGATGATGGCCCCAACTGAGTGGAAAAAATACTTGTCAAAAATAACTTGTAACTCTGGACTTGTTGTATTCAACCCTGAAACGGAAGAGATACCGCCATATTTTATAGTTTGGGATAAAAAGTATAAAATTAAAAAAAAACATATAGGACCAATTTAATCTAAATTAAATATTTAAGATCAATTTTAAAATCACCCCATATTTTTTAGACCAATTTGATTATTCAATCTTTTTTATAGAGACTTTGCAATTTGAAGAGAGATAGGAAGATGTAGAAAGGGAAATAGCATATCCCCAAAAATTTTGGGGCTTTGCATTCTCTTTCTACTTCTTACCAGATATTACATTTGACAAGATCTAAATCTTTAGATTTGATGTGACTTTAATTTTTATTTTAATCCAGGTTTAAAGGGATGATGGTGCTACCTATAAAGTGGAACTGTAGATTTTGGAGAACCCACAATAAGGTCTTGGAAGGTAGGAGAAGTGAATATGTTCTTGAGCTTCTTGTCTCCCCTAAAACCAGTTGCTAATATTACTAAATCTGTCTCTAGTGGCGTGTCCTCTTCTCCATCAATCAAAATTCCATTTTCGCAGAACCTAAAGTTGGAAGCTTTCTTCAAAATAATGCTTCCCTCTTCCACCTTCTCATAGAATCTCTCAGGTATGGCTGAGATAAGGCATGAGTTTACCTGTTGAAGAAAGCTGTGCTTTGGCACCATCCCATGCTTATGCAGCCCAAGTTTCCTTGTTGTATGGGTTTCCACTAATTTCGAGAATGCCCATCTCTGTTTTTTTTTTCATCACAAAAAGACACTAACAAAAGTGGTTTTGAATTTGTCAAAATCGAACTTAAAACAAGACGGATATGATCATAGTATATTTAATAGTTTGAGACCCAACTGAAACTAAATGAAAATATTATTTAGGATCAATATGAACCTTTTAAAATATTTAGGAAGAAAATGAACTTAAGGATATACATTTAGGACCAATTTGACTATTTGACCAAATATATTTGTAACATTCCAAAAATTAAATGGTGAATTTGGATAAAAAAAATTAAAGACTAAAAAGTAATTTCAATCCAATGATTCTTCATGGAACTCAATATTAATGTTAATTAGTTAGTGTTATAATTAATAAAAAAATAATAATTTAGTCCTAAAAAGATCATCAATTTAACATACCGGTTTCTAAAATATTGAAATACACAGTTTAGTCTCTAAAAGTCTAAAACGATATACTGTTTAATGCCTAAAAGATTAAAATGATATAATATTTAGACCGTTTTAAAGAGTAATAAATATAGTACTTTCATCTTTTAGAATTAAATTGTGTATTTTAATTTTTTTAAATTAAATTGTCATTTCGGTGATCTTACTGATAAATTGTTAGTTTACATAAAAAGAAAATGGAAGAATGAGCATTTACCAGAGGAGAAAGAAGAAAGGCAAGGAGGGTGTGTAGGATGTTTTCATTGGGCTTGTGAAGAAGAAGCTCTGAAAAACGATTGAGATAAAGATAGGCCTAAGGCACACCCCATGGAAGAAAATCAGGAATAGTCCAATGCGCTTTCCTATACACAACTCTACATGGAAGTCCCAAACCTGCATTCCAAAATTTTTCCTTTCAAATTCTCTTATATATATATACACACACGGTAAATGTATAAATTGGTTATTGAATTCACGTTCCGTACACAAAATTCAGATCCAAATTTTTTTTGTTTATTAAAAGTTTACATGAGTCGGACCTCCGGGGCTCATTAAGACCAAGACATACAGATCTCCAACTAACAAGACCCTCACATTGACAATGAGATTTGAAATGACGATCTTGTGAGTTATGAGTTGACTCCTTACCAACTGGATCAACCTTTATTGGCATATCCAATTTTGTGAATAGAGTTTAGGCAAAAGTACTGTTGGTACCCCAACGTATGGGGTCATTTTCAGTTATACCCTCAACATCTTTTTTTTATCAGTTATACCCCCAAAGTTTCACATTTGTGTCAATTATACCCCAACCCCTATTTTTTTTTGTTTTATGGTCCTTGAGTTTCCATTATTTAGAAATCCTCCGTTCTCTCAAGATTTTTCTTTCACACGAGTCCTTAACTAATTACAAAACAATCTAGAATATTTGTCATCTTTAACGAACTGGTCCATGCATTTGAGAAACCCGAAAAATCTCCCCCTTTTGTTTTTCACAGTTTCGGCTACCATACATAAACTCGTCGGTGAGTCTCAAATACAAAGAAAATCGATCAGAAATACTAATATATTTGGCTCCTGGCGTTAACACACAATCTCTAGTTGCAGCACCATCGTGGTCGTCGAAATTGAGAAGAAAACTAACTTCAAAACCCCTTGGGAGAGAGAGGCAAAATAGAGAAAATGAGTGAAGGAGGCAGTTGTAAGGGAAGGAAAAGGGATGAAATCGACGTAATTTATGGGAGATTAGGAAGCTGAGGACGACAACGAGAAGAACCACGTTGAAGGAAACGAGGACAGAGTGGACGACGACGATGAAGTGTGGTGGTGATGTTTTAGGGTAAGAGAAAGTGGGTTGCTAATGGCTTATAAGGACCTGCTTATTAAAGATGACAACCATTCTGGACTATTCTGTAATTAGTCAGGGACTCGTGTGAAAGAAAAATCTTGAGAGAATAGAGGATTTCTAAATAATAGAAACTCAAGGACCTTAAAACAAAACAAAAATTAGAGGTTGGGGTAAAATTGTCTCAAAGGTGAAATGTTAGGGGTATAATTGACAAAAAAATTATTGAGGATATAACTGGAAATGACCTCATACTCCATCAATACTTTTACCTAGAGTTTAAATAGTTTAGCTCGAAAGATATTTTGATCTTAAATATATATTTTCATATTTATTTTGGTTGTTTATATTTTAAAATGAATATAAGAACATATATATAGGACTGAAATTATAATACTTTGACCAATAATTTAAATAATCAATATATACGATTTAATCTCTTAAATATTATAATTGTCAATGATTTGGTGTTTATGATGATTTGGTCCCTAAATTTAGACAAATTTTATACTTTTTAGCCCCTTAATTTGTACAAAATTTATAATTATAGGTCCTTGAATTTATAATTTCTAGTCCTTGAATTTGATCCAAATACCAAATAAATGATAATTGTATTATATTAAAAATCAAGTCATATATTTTAATTTTTCAAAAATTAATCAATTGCTTCGATGTAAATTTAGAGAATAAAAGCATCGTTGTACAAGCCGGACCGGACCAGTGCAACCAGGAACCAGATAGTGGTCTGGTCCGAGTTGCTTACAAAATCGCCTGGATTAAGAACCGGATGAATCGATAAAAAACCGGACGGTTTTAGGGTTGAACGGGTTCAGACTTTTTTTGTTCTTCTTTTTTTTTTTTTACTTTTTTAGATTAAAGTGATGTTATTTTAAAGGATTTTTTTTTCTTATTAAGTTTAGACTTAAAATAATAAGCTACTTGGTAGTTTTCACTTCAACATTTGATCTTTTATCCTTTTAGTTCTCAGTTTCTTACTCATTCAAGCTTAAATTTAAAAAGTTTATGATATATTTTTAATATTTATTAGTATATTTTTCTTATATTATTTTTAATTTATTTAATTATTAACAATTCGACCTTGATTAAATTCTAATTGAACCATTAAACCTTAAATCGCTGCTTGAGTAAATTCGATGCTTGGCCCAATTTTAAAAACATTGATTAAAATATAAATGTTCACTTTTATTCATCATGAAAATATAAAAGTATGGAGTACCGTTCACCGCTTGGCACTCCATGGCGATATCCAAAGCAGATTTTTGGGATCCAACGACAGTGACAGGCTTTCCTATGACAAAATCAGAAGCAGTTTGAGAATCCATGGACCAATCTAGAAAAAACCGGACCGGACCGGCTGGTTCAATTGGCGAACCGGACACCAGTCTGGTCCGAAAAAAATAAAATATCGGCCTGCAGTTGACCCGGTGGTGAACCGGGTCAAACCGCTCGAACCGACTGGTTAAACCAGAAATCGGTTAACCCGGAAATATTTTAAAAAATTTAAAAAAAAAAAGAAAAAAATTAAATATTTGAAACTTATTATATGTGATGGACATATGGTTATGTTTAATTTTTACTCTAAATTTAAATTATTGTAATATATCAATATGTATTTGATGAATAAGTATATTTGAAAATGTATTTTTTAAGTAAACCGGCTCAACCGGTTGAACCAGTGACCCAGTGGTTGAACCAGTGAACTAGTGACCCGAGCCTTTCACCGAATCAATGATCGGTCCGGTTTTTTGCACTATGTCATGGAGGCATAGTCCTTAGAGTATATCACTTTCCCTTTAAACACTTCTGGCCCTCCCTTTGGTGGAAACTCTGGAATGTTAGGCACATCACTGAACCTTCCTATGCATAGTATCACAAAATCCACCATATACACCTGCACACATGTGTGAACCCATCACTTTAGAGAAATTTTTTTTATTCTTTAAATTTATTCCAAAACCATAATTTGGTGTTTAGACTTATCACAAAATCTATGGCACGCCTGCAAATATACCCATATAAATATATATATATATATATAAACTATCACTTTGAAAACAAGAATCACAATAATCAATCATGGATATATGTATATTTGATCAAATTGTCATTTTTCTTTCTAATATTTATCCTAAATTTTGCTTTGTTCCTTAATATCTTTTCTATTCTATTTTGATCCTTAATGTTTCTCAATAATATTGTTTTAGTCCCTATCTACTGAATGTGGTCATATCTCTCTCGTTTCAAGTCCAAATACGGCGAAATTAGAGTTACATGTTAGTATTTTATGAGTTCTTTCTTTGCCCTGCTGAGGCTGATGACAAACGAGACCAAATCAGACCTGAGAATGGGCATCTATCATTTCATGAAGTTGGTCATATCCTTCTTGTTTCAAGTTTGAATGTGATGAAATCAAAGCTACGAGTAACTCTTGACAAATTCTTTCTCTATTTAGTTTGGGCCGTTGGCAAACGAGATCAAATAATATTCTTAAAGCTGGTATTGGTATTTTGACCAAATTGACTTTTAAAATATTATTTGACCTCATTTGCTGACAACTCTAAATGGACAGAGAAAGAACTCGTCAAGAATCTTGTATCTCTGATTTCATTGCATTCCGACTTGAAATGAGAGAGATATGACCAACTACATGAAATGAGTGATCCACTTTCAGGTTCGATTTCAAGTTCGATTTGACCTTGTTTGTCGACATAGTTCAGCTGGGAAGAGAAAGAACTCTTTAGGAGTAACTCTAGATTCGATTTCGTCACATTTGGATTTGAAACGAGATAGATATCGATTACATTCAATAGTTATAATATAAAAACCAATTGTGAAACTTATTAAGGACCAAAATAGAACTGTTGAGAAACATAAAGGGCCAAAACTGAACAGAAAAATATTAGGGATTGAAACAGAGTTTAAGGTAAATATTGAAGACCAAAATGAGATTTTGACCTATATATATAAAAAATAAACCTATTTTGTAGTCTTTGTACTTGTCTGAAAATTAATCTCTTTATATTATAAATATATTTTTTAATCCCCAATTTTGCTGCAAATGTTAATATTTTTAGTCCATGGTATACTAAGTAGTAAATAGTCTATATTTGTAAAAAAGGTCAAAAGTAAACTTATTTTTTAGTTCTTTTCTTTATTCTAAAATTATAATTTAGTTCTTAGATATTTGAAATATATATGTTGACTTCAAAGTATATTTCGAATATATCTCACGATGAAATTTGAAACAAATTTATGGATTAAAATATAAGTTCTCTCGGAAATTAATGACCAAAAAATTAATTTACAATATTCAAAGACTAAGGCTCAGTTTGGATTTGCTTTTAATATGATCGAATTATAATTAGATTATGATCAGATTATAAATAATCAGATTATTGGTTGAAGTATATTGTTTGGGTAATAGTTGAAAAAATGTGATTATTAGGTGTGAAATTATTCAAATAGGTTTGTAATGATTGTAGTTGGTAGATAGAATTACATGAGTCGAATTCAAAATAATCTTGATGAAGCTTTGAAAATCGTCTGGCCAACCAAAATAATATATCATTTACAATGATAAGATGTTTTAGTGGCGATGGCTTATTTTACAAAAATATGACAAATATATCTCAAATAATTTTATGTTTATAAAATTTAAGGCCAAATTGCACTTTTCATCCCCTATGTTTGGAGTGGATTTCAATCCAGCCCTTTATCATTGTTACAAAATTGATCCCACACATTTTAATAATTTTTCATTTTTTGATCCAACAATTGAATATGGTTATATCTCATTCGTTTCAAGTTTGAATGGGATAAGGCTGGAGTTACATGTTGCTTTTGATGAGTCATTTATCTCTCTAATTGGGCTTCTCAGGAAACAAGGTCAAATCAAGCTCTGAAAATGGGTCGTTTATTTCGAGGTCAAACAAGCGAAGTTGGTCATATCTTTGAAGTTGAAATGTGACGGTTTTAGAGCTACGACATACTCTTAATGTACAAGTCCTCTTCTGTCCCATTAGAACCATGAACAATGATGTCAAATTGTGCGCAAAACTGGTTTTGGACCTATTTTTATAATTTTTTTTTCACTTTTTGGTCCTAAACATACTTTCAAGCTCAATTTGATCTCATTTGCTGACAGTTTCAACTAGTTAGGAAAAGTATTTATCAAGAGTAATTTGTAGCTTTGAACTCGTCGTATTTGAACTTGAAACGTGAAAGATATTACCAACTTTACTTGACTATGAAACGAGAGACGCAATTACTTGATTTGACTTTGTTTCTTGATGGCTTCAATTGGAGAGAGAAATAACTCATCAAATGCAACATGTAGCTCTAGTTTCGTCACATTCGAACTTGATCTCATCAGGGGAGAACCTAAGCATGTCCTTAAGTTCATGGTACAAAATATCAAAGAAATTTTGAATTAAAAAAAATAAAAATCACAAATTAATTTTTTTCTTTAATTCAAACATTATTCCGGTAACCTCATGCAAAAACTTCAAGCTTTTACCAAACCCTAAAACTTAAGGAGAAAAAATTTTAATTCTTCATATAGATTAAGTTAGAGATACTCATATATATCAAATTTAAAGAACCTAAGCATATACCTAAACTTAAGGAAACACATAAACTCCATTACAAGGAACTTATGCATGTTACTCGGTTTAGGAAAAACATAAACTCTATGATTGCTTCAACATGCCAGGAAAACAAATTTATCTAAGACTTTTTTTAACATAGATCCCAAAAATGTTTAAGGGAATGGGATAACAAATATCTCCCTAAACTTTTCAATATAAACCCCAAAGAAAACTTTTGGAGAAAGAGATAATAAATATATCTGTAATATGTTTAAGTTCATTTATCCTAGCAAATTAGTCCTTATTAAAAATAAGTTTATGGGACTAAGTTATATGCATCCACAACTTTCAATGGCTAAAATATGCAAATTATCAAGGATTGAATTATCGACTCGTATATCTTCAAGAATAAAATTATATGTTTATTTTTTTTTAAAAAAAAACAAAGGACTGAAAATGCATTTCCAATGTCAAGGACAAAAAAAATATATCGGTCAAATGTTCAAATTGGCCCAAAATATTTCAAAATGTTTATATTGATCCTAAATGGTACCGTTTAGTTTTATATTGGTCATAAATTATTGAAGGGTAAATTACACTTTGGTACCCTGTGGTTTGACCCTATTTCATTTTGGTACCCTGTGGTTTGAAACTTGACACTTTGGTACCCTGTGGTATTCTCCATTAACACTTTGGTACCCTTTGGAGCTATTTTGTAATTTTAACCATAATAAATTTTACAAAAATTACATATTGACCCCAAAAAAATTTTAAATTTTTCATTTTAGTCCCTATATAATATGTATCCAAGGACCTATTTGTAATTTTTTGAAAATTTTTTGGGGTCAATATGTAATTTTTGCAAAATTTGTTATGGTTAAAATTACAAAAAAGCTCCAAAGGGTACCAAAGTGTTAATGGAGAATACCACAGGGTACCAAAGTGTCAAGTTTCAAACCACAGGGTACCAAAGTGAAATAGGGTCAAACCACAGGGTATCAAAGTGTAATTTACCCATTATTGAAATGGTTATATCATTCTTACTTTAAGCTCAAATGTACCGACTTCAAAGCTACATGTTGCTTTTGAAGAGTACTTTCTCTAACTAGTTGGAACTGTCAGTAAATGAGGTGAAATCGAGTCCCAAAAGTGGGCAACGCCTTCCACGGTCAAACATGTAAAATTGGTTAAATCTCTCTCGTTTCAAGTTTGAAAAAGATCAATTCATAGCTACAAGTTAATCTTAACGAGCTTTTTTTCTACCTAGTTGGTATTGCCAACAAATGAGATCAAATTGAGCTTGAACGTAAGTTTGGGACCAAAAAACTAAAAAAATTATGAAAACTTTGTCCCAAACCCACTTTTGAGGTTGATTTGACCACATTTATTAACAATTCCAACTTGACAAAAAAAGTACTCATTCAGAGTAATTTGCAACTCTGAACTCGTCACATTCTAACTTGAAACAAAACAAATATGACCAACGAGCGGTTCACTTTCAGACTCAATTTGACCTCGTTTGTTAACGGCCCCAATTGGTTAGAGAAAGTACTCGTAAAAGCAACATGTAGCTCTATACTCATCAAAATCGAACTTGAAACAAGACAGATATGACCACATTTAATATTTTCGGACCAAAATAAAATTAAATGACAACTTTTAGGACCAATTTGACCATTCGTCCAAATATATTTGTGATATTATAACAATTAAATCGTCAATTCGGATTAAAAAATTAAAAGCTATAAAATAGTTTCTATTGAAATAATTCATCATGAAACTCAACATTAATGTTAATTACTTCGTGTTATGATTAATAAATAAGAATAACATAATAATTTGATTCTTAAAAGATCATCAAATTAACATATCAATCTGTAAAAAACTTGAAATACACAATTTAATCCCTAAAATATTAAAATGGTATACCTTTTAATCCCTAAAAGATTGAAATGATATACTATTATGATCTTTCATAACTAAATTATGTATTTTAATGTTTCAAAAATCAAATTATCAATTTGCTGATCTTTAAGAGACTAAATTGTCAGTTTATTACATAAAACAAAATGGAAGAATGAGCATTTACCAGAGGACTATGAAGCATGGACACTTCATTTCGGAGGCGTGTCACCATGTCAAACACGTGTCCGTGTCCAACACCTGTACGACACCCACACGACACATATTCATAAGTTTCAGAGTATAAAATCAATTTTTATAACTTTAATATGACAAAAAATAGAAAATAATGACACATATAGTATATTCTAATTCTTATAGTTTCCATCAAAATTTATAGATTTTTAATTATTTATATATATAAATATATGTCGTGTCGTGTAATCTTAAGAATTTGGCGTGTTGGTGTGTCCGTGACGTGTCCTGTGCACTGTGTCCGTGTCAATGTCCATGCTTCATAGCCAAAGGAGAAAGAAGTCAAATTAGCAAACTCAATAATTCAAAATTTTAATTGTTACATTTGATATATATCTACATATTTTTATAAGCTTGTGGTAAAAATTTGAGAGCAAATAAAGTTAATGATTTCCACATGACTTCTTATTCTAATACCATTATATAACACTTTCGAGTAAGAAATAATAACAGACAGAAATAAAGTTTTCAAAAATAAATTACATATCTAGAAACTACTCATCACAATGAATTCAACGAAATAATGAAATCATATTTCTAGACTTTTGTGTTTTTTAGAATTATTTTGATGATATTTAAATATTTCTAGACTTTTGTGACAATTTATATTCCCACCATTAAAATTATAAATTGTCTTTCCCTCCACATCGACATATGCCATTGATAGGGCAAATGCCACAAGATTAGCATACTCCACTAGATCATTATCAACTACATTTTCATATATTTGTGGCTGTCTAGTCTATCTCTTCACCCTTCCTATTATAGGGATGATCATGGGTAGGTATGGGTAGGATACTATGATATTTGGACCCAGACTCGTAAGTGAACAGATATCAAAATTAATCCCCATACCTATACCCGCTGGGTAGTCTAATCCCCATACCCGAACCCAGATCCGATTTTTTTTTAAAATAAACTATTTTTTAATATAAAATTTATATTCATCTAACATTTTACATTTATAACTACTAAAAATAAAAAAAATAAATCATAAATATGAATGCATTAATAAAATATTTCAATATTTATAAAAAAAAATAATATTTTTTCAATAAAAAATGTTAAAATATTATATTTTTATATAAAAAAATATATTTATTATTACTAATGGGTATATGGGTAGGGTATGGGTAGGGTACTACCATACTCGGACCCAGACCCATTAAGGATAGGTTCGGGTCCAGACCCATACCCGTAGAATAAATTTCAAGGTCCCTATTGGGTATGGATATTTTGATCATCCCTATCGATTATGATGTTATATGTTTATTGTTGTTTAGGGGCCTTTGAAACTTCAATTTTGATCATCCCCATACCCGAACCCAGTCTCACTCTTCTTCCTCTACAATAGTATTTGAGTTGGGCGGTCGAAATCTTGTCAATAACTAAATATATATTTAATCATCTACACGGTGATTTATTTTAACAATCTATATCTTATTTAGGGGAATTAAATTTGAATGAAATATGAATAAATATTAAATTAAGAATATCACGTGAATAAAAAGTTTGACTGAAATTAAATAATTATAAAAATAAAAATAGTTTATTCATAGAGAATAAATTAAAGGATTACTTACAAAAATTTTGTTATATCTTTATCATCAACTTATTATTGAAAATAAATTAAACAATAAAAAAATCATATGATCAAACGTAGAGAGATGATTAACAAAAATAAAAAATGAAACCGTATGAGTCATCACAAAGTTTTATAACAAGAAATTAAAAAAAAAATTAGATAAATTTTATCTTAAATTTAAATTATCTTATTTTGAAAAAAAAACAAAATAGTGTTTTAGGGCCTGTTTATTTATTTATTTATTTTTTGGTTCGCAACAGAAGTTATGACTTTGATTCTGACAGAGCTGGGAATGTAATATTTATTGAGATATGTGTTATCCTCAAGCAAATTAGTTATTATTTATTACATATTTATTCATTGGGAAGATAGTCAGATTGATTGCGATTGAGAGAATTTGAGGTTGAGATGGCTTCCAAATTTCAACTTTCAACCCCACGTCCCACCCGTCCATTACTTTTGCCCTAGCAAGCATGAAATGGTGTGTCGGCGTGTTTAACACGTGACAGACAAGTGTTACAAGCGTACGACACATGTTGGACATGTGTCTTGTCGTGTGTCTAGATAATTTAGACGCTTCTAGTGACTCAGACATGACTCGACATAGTTTCAACTCAACTTCTCTTTAAATGTAAGTTTTTTAACCTAGAAAAGCAATTTTGGGTTTTCTCATATTCCTTTCGACAAAACTATCTCGACAACTTTTGCTCACTGTTGTTCACTGCTGTTCATCGTCATTCACCGCCAATCATCACTGTTCACCGTCGTTCATCGCCGTTCATTGTCGTGCACTATTGGTCATCGTTGTTCATCATCACTCATCACAGTTTGATGAACCGGAGTTGGAGGGAGTTATATTTACTGATGAAGGCAACAATAATAGTGGAGGACAAAATGAAATTAATCTTTAGATGACTTTTCAGCTAGATTCTTGAAGAAATATTTTGTTTATTTACTTATACATGCCTATTCGATTCTAGTACTTATTTTGGTAATGCATAAAAAGAATACTCCATTTATGATTTTTTGAAGGGTAAAATACAGTAAAGGTATTTGTGGTTTAGCCCGATTTCACATTGGTGTCATGTGGTTTTAAAAATCTCATTTAGAGTACTTAAGGTATGCGTCTTTAAGCAATTAGGATACTTGTGATTTTGTTCCGTCAATTTTAACAGAAAATGTTGACGTATTACTCATGTGAGTCAGTAAAAAAAAATCAAATTTTGGTCATCAAACTACGAGATAAGCTTCATTTTGGTCCTAAAACTATTTTTGTTTCATTTTGGTCCTCACACTTTCACATTGTTCCATTTTTGGTCCTGAAAGTATAATTTCATATGATTTAAGCCGTTATTTCTAACTTAAGTAATTGAGATGAATCATTTCTCTCTCAAATATTAGGGTGATCATAGGCTGAGCTGGGTTTTGGTCTGACCTAGAGATTAAGTTTTATTTCTAAAAAAAATCATATTTTTTCATTTAACCTATTTATTTATTTATTTTGTATTTTTTAACTTGTATATATTAATAAGAATTAATTATGCATGAGTTTAATGATGTTTATATTAATAAAAATATTTAATTTGATTTATTTGTTAAAAAAAATAATTTAATTGATGTTAAGTTTATATTTATATATTTTTCATATACAATTAATAAAAATAATAATAGATATGTATTTTCTACAATAAATAAAATATTTCATAAAAGAAAATATAAATATATAGAGTAAAACAATGACTATACCTTGGGCTGGACCTGGTTTTGTTCACACCTACTCAAATGCATAATAATAAGTGAGTTAGCAAAGAGAGGAAGAAATTTTTTTTCATTCTTAGTCACAAATTGGAGATAAATTTATAATTTATTTTTATCTCTAATTTATAACTAAGAATAACAGTGAAAATTTCAATAAAATCACAATTTGGAGTCCAAAACGGAACAAATGTAAAAGTTTGATGACAAAAATGAAAAATAATAGTTTCTATGACCAAAATGAAAGTTACCCCTTAGTTTGATGACCAAAAATGAGATTTTAACCTTGTAGTGGAATCCATCAGCTAAGATGCAAAGAATCCAACGGTTAAGATGCAATAGAAATCAATGACTGAGGTACATTGGAAATCGATGACTAAGATTACGTCATGTCAGCATTTTCTATTAAAATTGACTGAACAAAACCACAGGTACCCTAATTACTTAGTAACGCATACCTCAAATACCCTAAGTGAGATTTTTTAAATCACACAACTCCAATGTGCGATCGAGCTAAACCACAGGTATGTTTACTGTATTTTACCTTTTTTTGAATATGGAGTACGAACATATATATATGACATCTTTTGTAATTTTTGAAGTTTTTATTAATATTTATGAATTTCTTATTTTTTTCATTTTGTCTCTTCATGAAATTATAATATATTATATATATATATATATATATGTCATGTCCTGTACTGTAAAATTAAGAATTTGACATGTTGACGTGTCCTTGTCGTGTCCTGTGTTCGTGTCTGTGTCTGTGCTTCCTGGCTTTCGCCTCACTACGACACGTTTGGGTTGAATCATTTAATTTTAGGGGAAAATGTAACAAGACATCTTAAACTTTGGGTCATTTGGAAGTAGGCCCTTAAACTATCAATTTTGAAAATCAAATCCTTAAACTTTAAAGGTTTAGGAATTAGATCCTTCCATCCATTTTTTCACTAACGGTGTTAATTATTATTAGGATAAATTACACTTTCGTACCCTGTGATTTGGCCATATTCCACTTTGGTACCCTGTGGTTTAAAAAGTGACATTCTGGTACCTTGTGCTTTAATTTTGTTAGAAAATTAACAGAAAATGGAATTTTTTGAGCTAGTTTGTAAATTTAACAATAAAAACTTTTGAAAAAAATTACATATTGACCCTCCAATATTTTTGAAAAATGACAAATAGGTCCTTGTATACATATTATCTAGGGACTAAAATGAAAACTATAAAAAACTTTTTGAGGTGATAATATTTGAAAAAATATAGGATAGAAGATAAAATTTCAAAACAGTCACAATTCTGGAAAATTTGTGCAATCTACTCCTATTAAGATCTAAAATTGGGTTTTTAAGGACTATTTTGAAGATATTTAAATATTTATGGGTGTTTTAGTAATTTCAACCTCTTTTTCCTGCATTAAAATTGCCTTTTATCTCCAAAATATGGTTAAAATTATGAAATATCCCCCAAAAGGTTAATTTTCGTTAATTTTCAAACGGAATTAAGATTCAGGGTACCAAAGTGTTAACAAAGAATATCACAGGGTACCAGAATATCACTTTTTAAACCACATGGTACCAAAGTGGAATATGACCAAATTACAGGATACCAAAGTGTAATTTATCCTAATAATAATTAACACCGTTAGTGAAAAAATGGATGGAAGGATCTAATTCTTAAATCTTCAAAGTTTAAGGATTTGATTTTCAAAATTGATAGTTTAAGGGCCTACTTCTAAATGACCCAAAGTTTAAGGGGTCTTGTTACATTTTTCTCTTAATTTTATTATTTTAGACAAATTTCTTAATCTATTTTTATAGATATATCTACATTATTACATATGATTACATAATCTTTTAATGTTTATTTTAAAGAATGTATGTTTAAAAATAATATAAAATAAAATATTAGAAAATAAAAAGATAGAAAAAATGATCGAAAAGTTAAATTTTGAGTTAAAAAATACATAAACATAATATATTTTATTTTGGGTAAATTACAAAATAGGGTCCTGTGGTTTGGCCCCGTTTCAGATAGGGTACATGTGGTTTGAAAAGTTTCAAATTGGGGCCTGAGGTTTACGCCGTTTGCAAAATGGGGTCTAGGTGGTTTTGACCGTTAAAAATAACGGTCAACCTGACTTTTTTTTTT
>QANZ01052393.1:0-24972 GCA_003254925.1 Chamaecrista fasciculata | reverse complement strand
TTTTGCAAACTTTTTTTGTGAGCTAGGGACTAAAATGAAGGAAGTTTGAAGGTTTCTGGACTTATCTGCAGTTTGTGAGCTAGGGACTAAAATAAGAGGAAGAGGATTTGAGAAAAAAAAAAAAAAGTCAGGTTGACCGTTATTTTTAACGGTCAAAACCACCTAGACCCCATTTTGCAAACGGCGTAAACCTCAGGCCCCAATTTGAAACTTTTCAAACCACATGTACCCTATCTGAAACGGGGCCAAACCACAGGACCCTATTTTGTAATTTACCCTTTTATTTTTTAATTTTATAATTTTAAAAACATCTAGATGTAGACCTATATCTTATATGTTATAGACTTATAGGTCAAATATTTAAGGGTAAATTACATAGGAGGTCCTATGGTTTGGCCCATTTAGAAAAGGTCCATGTGGTTTAGAATGTAGCATATAAGGGTATGTGGTTTACTCCCTTAACAAAAAGGGTCATGAGGTATATTTCTGTCCTAAATTTTGACGGAAATCTTAACTAAAATACCATTTTAAGACCCTAACTATTAATTTTTATGCGTTTGACTCCCTATTTGTATGAAATTTGACGGAAATCTTAGCTAAAATACTATTTTAAGACCCTAACTATTACTATGGAACTTTTCTTTGTTTGTGCCAAAATTCTTCTCTCATACAAACAGGGAGTCAAACGTATAAAAATTAATAGTTCGGGTCTTGAAAAAGTATTTTAGCCAAGATTTCTATCAATTTTTGGACAAAAATATACCTTAGGACCCCTTTTGTTAACAGAGCAAACCACACGCCCTTATTTGCCACTTTTTAAACCACATGGATCTTTTCTGTAAATGAGTCAAAACACATAGACCTTCTGTATAATTTACCCAATATTTAAATTAGTCCTATATAGATGTAATTTGTTTCAAAGTAATTCTGCCATTACAATTTCTCTCCTATTGAACCTCATTTTTAATCTCTTTCTCTCTTAATTTTCTTCATGAAATGTTGATTTGTCATCTTCTCTACTCTTCTATTGGACCATATTTTTACTCTCTAATCTCTATCTCTTTCATATAGGATCAACATTTCATTTTTTAATTTCATTTTAAGTTGATGTCATGAAGGCTTTAGAGACTTATGGGCTAAAAGCCTAAAACACGAAGTTAGATGCCCAATCAGGTTTGCAACAAAATGTCATAAATTTTATGGGTTGGATTAATGCTGCTCGAAAACGAAATAATTCAATAAAATATATATGTGGACTTTTTGGCGTTATCAAAAACTTGTATGAGGTTGGAAAGAGATAGATTTTATTGAGAGAATGATTCAAATAAACTATTTTCTACTTATCTATAATTTAGCCCAAGAAGAACAAATTAGATTCTTCTAACTCAAATTGATGACTAACCAAAGGGTCAAAACTCAAAAGTGATACTTGATGCTTATTAGGCATTTTAAATTTTCGTAGTTTATTTATCAAACATACAAACTTGATGATGCACACCAAAACACAATTAAAGACCTTAAAGGCTTGCCAAGTTGCCATGCTGAAGGGAAAACTAATTCAAAACGGAGAAAATCTATTCAATGGTTCAAAATTCAAGTATTCAAAGAGTACTCTTACCTTTTTATAGCATAACCCTAAAACATAATACACTAGACAAATAACCTCATTAATTAATTAATGAATACTAAATGGTCAATCAAAGATTATAGGTTAAAGGATTATTTTGTCTTAAATGTATGTCCTAATGTTCCTTTTGGTCCATTATGTTTCAAAATATTTAAATTGGTCCTAAATGTATACAAAATGTTTTATTTTGGTCCCAACTATTGAATATGGTTTGTTTCAAGTTCAAATGTGACGATTTTAGAACTACATAATGTTCTCGAACAGTACTTTCTCTATCTAGTATATATGAGCCGTTAACAAACGAGGTCAAATCGGTCTTAAAAGTAGACCTCTTGTTTCATGGTCAAATAAGCAAAGTTGATTATATCTCCCTTGTTTCATATTCGAATGCAACGAATTCAAAGCTACGAGTTTTCCTTAAAAAGTTCTTTGAACTTGAAATAAGAGACGAGAAAAATATGACTAAATTCAATATTTTTGGGACCAAAATGAATCATTTTTCCATCATTTAAGAGCAATTTGAACATTTTGAAATATAATAGATCAAAATAAACATTAGGGTATACATTTAGAACCAAAATGACCCTTTGACCAAGATTATATTAATTTAAGAAGAATAATCCAAAGGACCATAAGGCTGAAATAGTTCAGCTATGAATCCCTTCTTTCTTTTGGGATTCCAACCCATGTCCTTGCATAATTGATCATTATACCATATATGCAATGCACCTACGCATGATCTTCTGTAGTATTCTCCTGAGTATTTCTTCATGTAATCTTCCCATTTCTTCACATCTTTCTTCATTTCTTCAATGCTTGGAAGCTTGAATTTCTCATCCAAAAGTTCTGCAAGCCAACGACATCTCATCTCTATTGTGTACAAGTTTGAAAGACTTTCTGAGAATCCAATCACTGCTAGCTGAGGAATCTGAGGATGTATGCATTCTCTGATATATTCTCACCCACATCAATAAAACATAACATGTTAATATGCATGTTTTTTGTATATATATAGATATATCTTCATCAATCATTATACATACAACTTGCACATTTTTACTTGTTAGAACAAGACTTGTACACATAGCACATTTATTTGTATCTCAAAATGTGACATTAGCTTTTGAAAAACAAACCGTTTAATAAAATATGGGTAAAAATATTTTTAGTATCTCCAAAATATGAGGTCAATTTCAGTTGTATCCCAAACTATTTCTCGATCAATTATACTCTCAATGTTTCATATTTGACTTAATTGTACTCCGAATGTTCAAAAAAAATAATTAAGGATACAATTGATCCAAAAAACTTTGAGGGTACAATTGAACCTAATCTCATACTTTGAGAGTACAAAGAGTACTTGTATCATACAATATATGGGGTTGCATTCTCTTTCTACATATTCTTTTCTCTTTGTACCACATATTATATTTCATTTTAGAATATCTAAATCCTTAGGTTTGTTATGAATTCTTATTTTAATCCAAGTTTGAAAGGATGATGGTGCTACCTATAAAGTGGAACCGTGGCTCTTGAAGAACCCACAATAAGGTCTTGGAAGGTAGGAGAAGTGAATATGTTCTTGAGCTTCTGGTCTCCACTAAAACCAGTTGCTAATATTACTAAATCTGTCTCTAATGGCTTGTCTTCTTCTCCATCAACCAAAATTCCATTTTCGCAGAACCTAAAGTTGGAAGCTTTCTTCAAAACAATGCTTCCTTCTTCCACCTTCTCATAGAATCTCTCAGGTATGGCTGAGATCAGGCATGAGTTTACCTGTTGAAGAAAGCTGTGCTTTGGCACCATCCCATACTTATGAAGCCCAAGCTTCCTTGTAATATGGGTTTCCACGAATTTTGAGAATGCCCATCTCTGTTTTTGTTTTTTAATCACAAAAAGACACAAACAAATTAATGAAACAGATTCCGAGAAAATCTATTGTTCAGAGTGTTTACAAATAATATTTTTACCAAAAACATATTGGTCAAATGCTCAAATTGGCCCTAAATGTTTCAAAAGGTTCATATTGGTCCTAAATATTACCATTTAGTTTCATTTTGGTCCCAAATTATTGAATGTGGTCATATATTTGTCATTTTAAGTTCGAATGTGTCTAGTTCAAAGCTACCAGTTGCTTTAGACGAGTACTTCCTCTATCCAATTGGGCTGTCAACAAACGAGGTGAAATCGAGTCCCGAAAATAGGCCACGCCTTCCACAGTCAAACAAGTAAAATTGGTTATATCACTCTCGTTTCAAGTTCAAATACGATCAATTCAAAGCTACAAGTTAATCTTAACAAGTCCTTTTTCTACCTAGTTAGTATTGCCCACAGATGAGATCGAATCGGGCTCGAAAATGAGTTTGGGACCAAAAAGTAAAAAATGATGAAAAATTTGTCTCAAACCTACTTTCGAACATAATTTGACCTCATTTGTTAACAATCTCAACTAGGCAAAAAATAAAGACTCATCAAGAGTAATTGAACTCGTTGCATTTAAACTTGAAACAAGCTAGATATGGCCAACTTCACCTGTTTGACTGTGAAATGAGCTGTCCACTTTCGGGACTCAATTTGATCTCATTTGCTGATGGTTTCAACTAGATAGAGGAAGTACTAATCAAAAGCAACACGTAGCTTTGAACTCGTCACACTTGAAACGTGAAATATGACCATATTCAATAGTTTGAGACCAAAATGAAACTAAATAGCAACATTTAGGACCAATATGAATCTTTTAAAACATTTAGGATGAAAATGAACTTAAGGATATATATATAAAGGACTACTTTGACCATTCGACCAAATATATTTGTGATGTTACAAAAATGAAATCGTGAATTTGGACTAAAAAATTGAAAACTAAAACAATTTCCATCGAATAATTCTTCATGAAACTCAATATTAATGTTAATTAGTTAGTGTTATAATTAATAAAAAGGAATAAAATAATAATTTGATCCTCGAAAGATCATAAAATTGACATATCAATTTTTAAAAGATTGAAATACACAGTTTAGTCTCTGAAAGATTAAAACAGTATATTCTTTAGTCTTTAAAACATTAAAAAGGTATACTATTTAGACTATGAAAATAATTAATAAGTATACTATTTTAATCTTTCAAGACTAAATTATTTATTTTAATATTTCAGAGATTAAATTGTCAGTTCCGTAATTTTTTAGATACTAAATTATTAGTTTACATGAAAAAGAAAATAGAAGAATGAGCATTTACCAGAGGAGAAAGAAGAAAGGCAAGGAGGGTGTGTAGGATGTTTTCATTGGGCTTGTGAAGAAGAAGCTCTGAAAAACGATTGAGATAAAGATAGGCCTAAGGCACACCCCATGGAAGAAAATCAGGAATAGTCCAATGCGCTTTCCTATACACAACTCTACATGGAAGTCCCAAACCTGCATTCCAAAATTCCCTCTAATTCTTTACTTTAATTTTGTTAGAAAGTTAATAGAAATTGGAATTTTTTGAGCTATTTTGTAAATTTAACCATAAAAACTTTTGAAAAAATTACATATTGACCCGCCAATATTTTCAAAAAATTACAAATAGGTCCCTGTATACATATTATCTAGGGACTAAAATGAAAACTATAAAAAACTTTTTGAGGTGAAAACATAATATTTGAAAAAATATAGGATAGAAGATAAATTTACAAAACAGTCACAATTCTGGAAAATTTGTGCAATCTACTCCTATTAAGATCTAAAATTGTGTTTTTAAGGAAAATTTGTGCAATCTACACCCCATGGAAGAAAATCAGGAATAGTCCAGTGCGCTGTCCTATACATAACTCTACATGGAAGTCCCAAACCTGCATTCCAAAATTCCTTTTACAGACTAATTTAACTTTCACATTTTATTTATCACGTAAATTACACTTTGGTATTTTATTCTATGGATCGATTTCATTTTGGTACTTCGTTCTTTCAAAAGTAATATTTTGGTACTATGTTCTTTCAAAAGTGACATCTTCTTGATACCCTCTGTTAACACTTTGGTACTCAAATTTATTTTTCTGTTAAAGTGTCACTTTTGAAAGAACAAGGTACCAAAGTGAAATCGATCCATAGATCATAATACCAAAGTGTAATTTGTCCAAATATAAAAGTAGGGAGTACCGTTCACCGCTTGGCACTCCATGGCGATGTCCAAAGCAGATTTCTGGAATCCAACGACAGTGACACGCTTTCCTCTGATAAATTCAGAAGCAATTTGAGAATCCATCGAAGCATAGTCCTTAGAGTGTATCACCTTCCCTTTCAACACTTCTGGTCCTCCCTTTGGTGGAAACTCTGGAATGTTAGGTACATCACTGAACCTTCCTATGCATAGTATCACAAAATCCACCATATACACCTGGAAGTATACCCAGATAGATATATATATATATATATATATATGAATTATTAGTTTATTACTTTGAAAACAAAAATCACAAGAATCAAACGTGGATGTGTATATACTATATATATATATACGGTCAAAAGTCCATTTTTGTCTTTAATATTTTTTTGGGTAAATTACACTTTGGTATCCTGTGGTTTAGTCATGTTCCACTTTGGTACCATGTGGTTTAAAAAGTGACATTCTGGCACCCGTCGGTATTCTTCGTTAACACTTTGGTACCCTGAGCTTTAATTCCATTAAAAAGGTAACAGAAATTGACATTTTTGGGGTTATTTCATAATTTTAACTATCTTTGAGGGATAAAAGACAATTTTAATGCAGGAAAAAAGGCTAAAATTACTAAAACATCCAAAAATATTTGAATATATTCAACCTCTTTTTCATGCATTAAAATTGTCTTTTATCCCCCAAAGATGGTTAAATTTACGAAATAGACCCAAAAATGCCAGTTTCCGTTAATTTTCTAACAGGATTAAAGCTCAAGGTACCAAAGTGTTAACAGAGAATACCACAAGGTACCAAAATGTCACTTTTTAAACCACAAGGTACCAAAGTGAAATATAGCAAAACCACAGGGTACCAAATTGTAATTTTCCTTTTTTTTTATTTATTTTGATCTTTAATGTTTCTCAATAGTTTTATTTTGGTCATTAACTACTGAATGTGATCATATCTCTCTAGTTTTCAAGTCCATATGCGACAAAATATATCAGAGTTACAAGTTACTCTTGATGGGTTATTTCTTTACCCAGTTGGAGCCGTCAGTAAATGAGGTCGAATCGGGTTTGAGAATGGGCCGCTCATTTTATGAAGTTGGTTATATATCTCTCACTTGACATTTGGAACAAATTCAATATCTAAGGAATTGGGCACATCAAATTTGGAACAAATGTTTGGACTAAAAATTCAGTTCTCTCTAAAATCAATAACCAAAAAAATAAAGGCCAAAGTGCAAATTTGGTCCTATAACTTTGTTGCAGTTCCCAAATCAGTCCTATAACTTTTTTTGTCTCGAATTTGGTCCTGTAACTTTGCTCTAGTTCCCAAATCAGTCCTATATCTTTTTTGTCTCAGTTTTGGTCCCATATGTTTTGAAAACCTCTCACTGATAGTCCTTCGTCTATTTTAAATTACAGTTTAGTCTTGAAAACTTCAAGTCTCTTTTCACTTTAGTCCCTGACTATCAAAATGAAAGTGAAAGAGCATCTTTGAAGATTCGCAAACCTTATATCTTGGTCCCTAATACATGAATTCTTCATGAAATGCAAAAACAACATAAATTAAAGCAAATGATAGAGGAACCAAAACTGAAATCGCAGAAAATTTAAAATCCACCAGAAAATGTAAGTAAATCGACGAGAAAGTCAAAAACTCATTCAAAAACCCCAATTCTCATCGAAATCTCTCTCTCAAATAATCGTCCTCAAATGCTTTAAGAAAGAATTTTTGAAAATCCACACTTTTGAGGAGGGAGGTGATAGAAGATTCCCTTACATTTGGTGATCCGAGAGAGAAGTTCTAAAATCCCTTACATTTCTTCTATCACATCCCTCCACAAAAGTTTGGATTTTCGAAATTCTTTTTTAAAGCATCTGAGGGCGATTATTTGAGTGAGATTTCATTGAGAATTGAGGTTTTTGGATGAATTCTCGAGTTTCTCGGCGATTTTCGTATGTTTTCTAGTGTGTTTGGGGCATTTTTCGGTGGGTTTGAAATTTTCTGCGTTTTCAGTTTTGGTTCCTCTGTCATTTACTTTAATTTGTGTTGTTTTTGCATTTCTATTCCATTTCATGAAGAATTCATGTATTAGGGACCAAAATATAAGGTTTGCGAATCTTCAGGGATGCTCTTTCACTTTCATTTTGATAGTTAGGGACTAAAGTGAAAGAGACTTGAAGTTTTCAGGACTAAACTGTAATTTAAAATAAATAGAGGACTAACTGTGGGAGGTTTTCAAAACATATGGGACCAAAACTGAGACAAAAAAAAAAGATATAGGACTGATTTGGGACCTGGAGCAAAGATACAGGACCAAATACGAGACAAAAAAAGTTATAGGACTGATTTGGGAACTGGAGCAAAGTTACAGGACCAAATTCGAGACAAAAAAAGTTATAGGACTAATTTGGGAATTGCAGCAAAGTTATAGGACCAAATTCGCACTTTGGCCAAAAATAAATTTACAACATTCAATGACTAATAAATCTTAGTTTTAAGCTAAATTTGAAGACTACAAAATAAATTTTCTTGTATGTCAATATGTACCTCAGTTGAGTCGTTGTGGGTACTCTTAGTGGAAATCTTCCATTTTCCTCTGTTTCCAAAAGGGTCTCCTGTCCCTCCCCACAAGTGCCATGCTTGCATTTCTTGCTCATAAGGGCCTTCATAGTGAAGCCCTTGAACATGGGTGTTGAATTTGATGTGCCCAATGAGGTCAAAATGATTAGCATAATCTGAGACATACTGAAGAACTTGATGGTGGTCTGGGAAAACTTCAATCACAGAAGAAGGCCATGGGAAATCTGAGAATTGGTATAATGGTTTTGGAGTTTGAAGCTTGGTGGTTTCAATGGTTTTGGACCAAACTCCTCCAATGCTGCTTTTGGCCTCAAAAACTATGGGATGGAAGCCCTTTGAGAGCATGTATTTGCAGGCGATAAGGCCACTTATTCCAGCTCCTATGATGCCTACTTGCCTCTCCATGATGAAATCTTGGGTCTAATATGCTTTAACTTTTCAGCTAGATCTGTTTTTTTTTGTTGGAGTACTTCCCAATTCCCATGCGTGTGTGTATGTGTTATATAGGTAAGGAAATAGTGTTTCTTAATTGTCAATTTTGCATTTCAACGTCATGTGTGTGATATTTCGGCATAGATAAGCTGATATTTTTAAGGTTTTAAGGACTTGGCCTATTTATAAGGATTTTTTAACCTTTTCTCATAAGGATAATGTTTCATTGGATGGAGGGAATAGAGTTATGTTTTTAATATTCATTCTATTTTCATGCATATGTAATTAGTATTTGAACCAATACCAAAGTTAATCATCATATATATTTAGATATACATATTCATTTAAATCTCATTGTCATATGGTAAAAGGAGTTATCTATACGGCAAACTAGGTCTTACTATCATATAATTTTATTATTTATAAGGATCAATTTGAGTTTGATGTAAAGTTGAGCTTATTAAGGGTTGTATTTACATATAAAAGAGAATCTATTAATTAGAAAAAATCAAATATCAATTTCAATTAACCAAGAGGGTATTCCTTATTAAGCAATGTTCTTAGAAATTCTTTCACCAAAGTCAGTAACGTGACATGAGTCAAACCCAAATTAATCATGACGAAACTTTAAAGAGATCGGTAGGGCAACAAAAAAATATATCAATTACAATGACAAGATATTTTATGGGCAATGGCTTATTTTACAAAATTATGACAAATATCTCAAATAATTTTATGTTCATAAAATTTAAGGCCAAATTGCACTTTTCGTCCTCTATGTTTGGAATGGATTTCAATCCAGCCCTTTTATCTTTGTTACAAAATTGGTCTAAAACATTTTCATAAATTTTCAATTTTTGGCTTCAACAAGTGAGTATGGTTATATCTCTCTTATTTCAAGTTCGAATGCGATAAGACCGGAGCTACAAGTCACTTTTGATGAGTCATTTATCTCTTTAACTAGGATCGTTAAAAAACAAGGTCAAATCATGTTTTGAAAGTGGGACGTTCATTTCAAGGTCAAACAAGTAAAGTTGGTCTTATCTTTCAAGTCCAAATTTGACGGGTTTATTAGAGCTATGAGTTACTGTTGACGTATGAGTCCTTTTCAGTCTAGTTAAAACCGTCAGCAAATGAGGTCAAATTGAGTCTGAAAGTGGATTTTGGACCAATTTTTATAATTTTTTTTTCCACTTTATGGTCTTAAACTTACTTTCAAACTCAATTTAATCTCATTTGATGACAGTTTAAACTAGACAGAAAAATATTCATCAAGAGTAATTTTTAGCTTTGAACTTGTCACATTTGGACTTGAAACGAGAGAGATATGACAAACTTTACTTACTTGACCATGAAATAAGAGGCCCCCACTTTCAGAACTTGATTTGACTTTGTTTTCTAATGACTCCAAATGGAGAGACAAATGACTTGTCTAAAGTAATATGTACAGCTTTAGGCAAAAAAAAAGAAGCAATATTCAATTTTGGTTTCGTCATATTTGAACTTGATCTCATCAAGGGAGAACCTAGGCATGTCCCTTAGTTCGTGGTACAGAATATCAAAGAAATTTTAAAAGATTGAGCCAGAAATTTTAAATAAAAAACACAAATTCAAAAAATTTTTAATTCAAAAGAATTTAGACATCCTCGTCCCAAAACTTGAAGCTTTAACCAAGCCCTAAAACTTTAGGAGAAAATTTTTTGATTACTCATAAAGATTGAGCCAGAGATATTCACATTTATCAAATTTGGGGAGCCTAAGTATGTTCATGAGCTTAAGAAACATAAACTCCATCACAAGGAGCCTATGCATGTTACTCGATTTAGGAAAAACATAAACTCTATTATTGTTTTAGGGAATGAAATAACAAATATATCTCTAAACTTTTTAATACAAACCCCAAAGAAAATTTTTGGAGAAAGAGATAATAAATATATCTCTAAAACTTTTCGGCTTAACAAAGCCTTAGAGAAATAGCACCAACATAATCAAACTCTGATACCAATGAAGAAAGATGGAGACTCAAGACCTGACTCAGTGATTGAAACACTAAGAAAAACAAAACAGTAGAATATTACTAATATGGACACCATTGTCAGAAACTCTCGTTCATAAGGAACATGACTTTATCTATTGGACTCCTTGATGGAAACCGTTAGAAGAATACAGTAGGCTTTTGATAGAATACGAAAATAGAGTAGGCTTTGATTAGTGTGGTCACTGTCCTTAAGGAAATTAAGCCCCCACTATTTGTATGCTGCTGGGTGTTTATGGCAGATTTCCTCCAAGATTTACAAAGCCTGGTGTTATAGCCAGCATTACTATAACACCTTCTGAACACAAAACAGAGAAAGATAAGTTGAATATGAGATGCTCTGATTTTTGAGAAGAAGTGTTATTTATAGGAAAAATCTGAACAGATACAACCTTTCAGATTCTAACATAAATAACAGGTTACAACCTTTCATAAATGAACATTCATATCTGTTCAAAAGTGAACAATCATGTCTCTTCAGGAGCAAACTGAATTCTCTGTTTATAATGAATGTTCATGACTGTTCATGAATGGGCACTTCTCTGTTTATAATTCGAATTAATTAATTAATTAATCAATTCGAAAAAATAATAATTAAAATTAATTATTAGCCAGAAGCCCAATTGCCCCAAGTGCCCATCTTTGACATATATATATATATATAATTCAATTATTATAAATGACTTAACAATCATGAATGGGCACTTCTCTGTTTATTTATCAACGGTCCGACCCCGGTTGGACCCCGGTTGAACCATTGAACCTTGAACCCCTCCTTCGGCCGGTTCAATGGCCGGTCCGGTTTTAATAACCTTGCCTAAAGGCGTCTATTTTGTTAAAATTCTTTATAAATCTTTTATAAAATCTAACATGCACTAAAAATGAATGTATTTTATTAACTTTGTTGGGTATGAAAGTGATAAAATCACTTCGTTTTAGCTTTGTCGACAAACTCATTCAATTAGCTCTCTAATTTTCCTCATCAACATCCCTCCCTTCTACTTCAAATATTTCAAAGTGTTTGGGCTACTGTCGTATGATGTAATCAATATGCAAGTGAGTTGGGCCTGTTTATGTAGTCCGTTATGTCATGAATAATAACTAAGATAGTTCTGACAAAAAAATAATTTTTTTTTTTGTTTAGACTAATTAACAAGTAGAACTTGAGCTCTCATTGGTTTGATTCTTTCTTGTTTACTTTTATATACTTATAAACAATAGAAAATATAGAGATTTGAAGAGATACATTAGGATGACACTGAGATGAAAGAAAGATAGTTTGCTCTGCTAGAGTTTCAAAGTTTTCTCTTTTAGGGTTGTCGCCGCTGCTTTATGCAGTGGCAACCCCTCTCATCTTTTTTTGACTTTGTTTTTGTTCCACCTTCTTAGATGGAGGTTTTCTTCTTCCACTAGGGAAGATCTTTCTCTTTTAGTAGGAAAGTTTGCTCCTTTCTTTAGGGAAGATTAAACTCTTGTTTTGAAGACTTACAACATCCGTATCTGCACCTAAAACTCAACTATGGTGGGAAGAAACGAGATCGAAGAAGGCTTCCTCAGAGGATGTACGGGGTGTGGTTCCTCTTTTCTTCATCTTCGTGTTTTTTCCTTATTTGTAAAATTGTTGTAGATCTGTAAAAATTGTTGTATGTTTATGATCTTGTATAGGAGATCTGGATTTAGATCTTTATTTCTTAGGTGTGTTGCCTAGGATTTCTCTTTTCTTCTCCTATATTATTGTATATTTTCCCAGGAGTGCTTGGCTATGTTAACATTGTTAGATCTTTGCCATAGCTTATCTCCTTGTTGTATGGTTATTTTCCCAGGAGTGTTGGCTATGTTAACATTGTTAGATCTTTGCCATAGCTTATCTCCTTGTTGTATGGTTATGTGCCATTTTCTCTTATGAATGAAGATTCAATCTGACCAAAAAAAAAAGAGATACATTAAAAAGAATGTTCAAATAACAATAACAACCCAAGCCTAAATTTTGATTGACCAGGAGAAAACAAGAGACATCTGATTGACAAGTGAAACTTGAGCTCTCATTTGATAAATTAACCAAAAACAAGAGACGTCTGAATTCTGATATAACTTGGGCAGGATGTCCAAATAACAATAACAACCAAAGCTTAGCTTTTTTCTATTAGGTAAAGTTTGGTATATGGATCAATTGACGTCAACGTATTCTATCTTTACACATTTCAACAATTAGAATATTAATGTATAAATCTTTCTAGATAGTTTTTTGAATAGTTTTCTTTAGTCTTCTCCTTCTCTGAATTATAAGATTATCAGTCATTTGGTCAACTCTGCATACCAAGGCCTTTATAGATCTTTGCACATGCCCGAACCACTTAAGGCATGTTTCAACCAACTTATCTATGATAGGTGTTATTCCAACTTTCTCATCAATGATCTTATTCCTGATCTTATCCTTTATAGTATGACTACACATGCATTGAAGCATTTTCATCTCAATCACGTTAAATTTCTACTCATGTTGCTCTTTTATCACTCAACATTCAATACCATACAATAAAACGAGTCTCATAGCCATACGGTAAAAAGTTTCCTTTAAGTGACACTTTTTTATTACAAATAACTCCGGAGGCTAACATCCTTATGGTATGGATGTCCAAATATATATATATATATATATATATATGTTGGGAAATCATGGCGCGCGCAGCGGAAGCGAAAAAATTAAAATTAATTAAAAACATGGCACCAAAAACAAAAGTGATTTTCCTACGGATCCGCTAGATGAATTTAAACCGTTAAGTTAGTGGTATACCACAAGAGTTTCAATCGGTCCGGTTGAACGGTGCAATTCTGAGAAGTCAACACGAAGCGTCCTTCCTCTGCTAGTAATCCACACGAGCAGTTTAGTGGCACCAAGGTGCTAGCCTTCAGTTCTTTTTTCCAAAAGAACTCGGGAACTCGATCTACGGCTCTCAAAATTCAAGAACAGTTCTTGAACTTTTAGAGGAAAGTGGCGCAAAACCAACAAGAACACTTTCTTGTTTTCTCTCTCAAAACCCTAGCTATGGGACAACTCGATTTCTCTCACACTCTTGAAGAAGATGGAGTTTCTCTCTCTCGGTCTTGAGCTAGGCGAATTCTGTCTCTTGTCTCACAAAAGAAGAAAGCAAAATTTCACTAATGTGAATTAGGGTTGCCAAGTCGACTTCCTTGGCCTTTTAAAAGTGTTGGGGAATTTTGATAATTATAATTAGGGAATCCCTAAATTATAAGATTATCAAATTATAAAATTATAAGATTACAATAATATTATAATTTTAGGACTTGAATTCTTAATTAAAATATTACCTTAATATCTTAATTGAATTCAAAATGCAATCNATCCTGCTCATGTGTGACCCAGCAGGCCCCACGTGAAGTTGGCAGCAAGCCATCTCTATGACTCACAAGTCGAGAGCGGACTCTAGCAAGCCATCACGACTACCCAAAACATGTGAGTTATCGTTTTATCAAAAGACCGATTTAACCTTAGTACCACCTTGTCATAGACCCTATTGTCACACGATATCTTGGTTCTGGATAAGGCACGAGAAAGTCATCCTTAATCCAAACCACAACTTTCTCGATTTCCTGAGTTAGTCCCATTTTCCTGAGTGGCCACTCTTTCCTTGGACAGACTCATCGAGGGCGCCAGTTAGATATCTCTCATATCTATGAGGGACAAAATCCCATCTTGGTCAACCTCATTCCTCAGCACTGCAATCAACCAAACCCGTACCTAGCCCTTATGGCTACCCTGCTACGGGCAACGTTAGACTAGACCAAAGTTTGACAACTACAACGCTGGAATAGTCAAGACCTCAGGTCTAAGGCATCGTGACAGGCGTACAGGAGAGACTAGCTAATGACTAAACCCATGCAGGACTCTCCGGGTCAGTTCAGCAACTTGTAACCCCTTACATAATTCCACCATGACTCTCGTAAAGCATCTAGTGCATGTATCTCCATACACCGAGGTCATGCTGGTCTTAGTTCATTCTCGCTCCCACGAGTATGATCGACCAGAGACAGATTTAGATTAATTATCTCATAATTAATCAAGGACGCTACCATAGTAAACATGCTAATAATATGATAACAACATAATTTATTTCCATAAATTAATCAATATGTTCAAAACATATAAATAAAATGATTGGCCTTAGGGAACAATCTCCAAGAATATATATATATATAAATTAAAGGCTTCCACCTTGTTAATCAATACAATCAATACAGAGAAAATTCCAAGAGACTTTTATTACAAATCTCACCATTGAAGTTGCTTTGAAAGAATAGCAATGTGTCACTTATTACTTAAGAATCGGAAATGTTGAACCAATTCAACAGTGTACTGTAGAGGAATAATCAAGAGTAGGAAAGGAAGCTTATTGTGATGGAAATTAGTCAAGGTTAGCAATGACAGCATCAACAATCTCCTGTGTAGTGCTGTCTCCGCCAAGATCTTTTGGTCGAAACTTGCCCTCGGAAATGACTCGCTCGACCGCGGTCTCGAGCCGGTCGGCGAACGAAGGAAACTGAAGATGTCTGAGCATCATGGCTGATGAGAGCAGCAAAGCAACTGGATTAGCCTTCTGTTGCTCCACTATGTTCTCACTACCCACATTTCCTGCTGATGCACCTTGCTCAAACACAGCATGATCAGCCCCCACGTTGCCTGAGATCACCACCAGTGTCATTAGTTTTTAACAACTTATCAAGGGATAACTCGTTGAGAAATGGATAAAAAAAAAAAAAAAATCCCTTTCTTTTCTTTTCTTTTTGTTTTCCTCTTCTTGCGGTACATCTTTGAAGAGAGAGGAAGAGATCACCATGTGTTTCCCTTTTAATTTGACTTAAACCTCATTATGGTCCCTCATGAATTTATTTTTTCTCGATTTAGACCTCCACAATTTTTTGTTGTTATCAATGCAAGTCCTTTTATCTAAGTTTTAAAACAAAGTAGCAACATTAATTTAAGATAACACCATTAATTGATAACATTACGTGTTAATTATTATATGAATTTAATTTTTGTTATTATATGAATTTAATTTTTGTTATTAAATATAGTTATTTTATAGTGGCAAAAAATAACATTGATAACAAACGAATTTGAGACTAAATTGAAAAGAAAAATCTATAAGGGACCAAATTGAGAAAACACTAATATGTGAGACCAAAATAAGATTTTAGTCCTTTTAATTTTACCAACTTTCTCTTCCTCTACTTCATTGTTTTGGGGGGAGGGAGTCTTTTCTCTTTGGGATAAAAAGTAATAGGGGCAAAACAGGGTGATCCCAAACTGTGCATAAACGACATCTCTTCAGAGAATCATTTACTAACATGGTAAAGAAAAAATAATATGGTATCTGCAAGTCGAAACCCAGTGATGGTTGAAATATATATAATGTATAATGATTACCTCCTGGCATGAAACCGGTCCCTCCAGCAATACCTGCTGCTGTATTTGCCACTAGATTGCCATATAGATTAGGAGTCACCTGCAAATCATTTCCCCTGTGTCAGAAATTACTAGAAAAATAAAATGTTAATAGTTATATAAGTTGGGTTAGATCTAATGAATATAGCCAAGTGACTTTTTGTACCACACAAAATATATCAACCTAAACAACAAGGTTAATCTATGAAATATGGATACTCACACGAACATGAACATATCGACACATCAAATTCTTAAAAGTATAATACGACACGACATATATCTATATATAAAAATAATTAAACATCCTTTAATTTTGATGAGAATTTTAAAAATTACGATATCTATTCATAACATATGTCATATGTGTCATTATTTTCTATTATTGGTCATGTTTTTTTTTTTTGGCCTGATATTATTGGTCATATTAAAGTAACAAAAAAATGATTTCATATTCTAAAATTTATGAATATGTGTTGTATGAGTATCGTCTGGATACCGGACACAGACACATCTCTGCACAAATAGAAGTTAACTCAAAGGTCGACACATGATAGAGAGAGAAACCAATGACCCAGGCAGAATGAGAAAAATGTTTGACGCCTAGATGTATATAATGGCATCAAGGAGACATGGGGTTGAATTTGTTCATCCCACTAGAAGAACGTGCATTAAAAATAAAAAAAGAAAATCAATGGCCAAGAAGACGAGATTAACAATAATACATTTAGGTTTAATTAGTCTGTTGGTTTTTACAATTTAAATTAATTTTTGATTAAGTCCTTATAATTTTAATTTTCATAATTAGGTGTCTATGTTTTAATTTTATATGTAATCAAAACCTTAAATAATAATATAATTTTGTCTCTAAACAACTAACATGATAAACAAAAATGATAATTAGACTTATGAATATCTAATTAGCATTCAAATGAATAAAAACCTATAAAGTTTTGTATTAAATTCTAATTCCAAAGGAGATGTAGAATTTTTATAAGATGAGAAAATTTTAAAAAACTTTGTGTTTAATGATCATTTTTGTTCGTCATGTTAATAGTTAGAAGACAAAATTGTATCCTTATTTATAATAGTAGGGTTTTGATTACAAATGAAATAAAAGTATAGAGACTCAGTTACAAAAATTGAAACTAGGAAGACTTAATTGAAAATCGATGTCAAGTATTGTCAACGATAAGGACCAATAAATTAATTAAAATATTATATTTATACAAAATAAAGCAAGAAACAACATATTTTGTAAAAAACAACTCATGTAGACACGTCAGCAGAAAAGAAAAAAGTCTGAATAAAAAAATAACTTCTAACAGTCACATACCATTACGTCAAACTGCTCAGGTTTTGAGACGAGTTGCATACAGCAGTTGTCCACAATAATCTCATTGTACTTGATACTAGGATATTTTGTTGCAATCTCGCGGCAAGATTCTAGAAACAGACCATCTGCAAGTTTCATAATGTTGGCTTTATGAACAGCTGTGACCTTTTTCCTGTTGTTTAGGTAAGCATACTCAAAGGCATACTTAGCTATACGTTCTGAGCAGAACTTTGTTATCACCTAGCAAAATGACTGGATGAGAAACAGAAATGGAGCTAAAACCAAAAGAACACAATCACCACAACCAACAAGACAGACAGACACAGATAGATAGAGATTCATAGCCAAAACAAAATAATATTTACAATAATGAAGTAGTAACTTCAATATATAAATGTAAATGAGGTATGTTTTTATGTGTGTGTGTGTGTATAGGAACAACTTGTAGCCTTTTACTTCAGAATCATTTAAATCTATTTTTTATTAAAAAAAAAAGGAACAAAAAAAATCCCTTCAAAAGATGCACCAGTACCAGATGTTAAGAACACTGTCTCTTGAAATCGCACAAAGAATTATAAAATTGAAAAAAAAAAAAGACTACAAATGAAAGAAGCAGCACATTTGAATGGGGCTTACACTCAAAGCCTACTACTATAGATAATAGCAAGAATGCAGTTGATGCATAAGAAAATGCCACTTTTATACAGAGATAAAATGTAAAAGGCATTTCTCCGCTTGGCACGTTGAGATCAACGTAATCTATAGTAAGTGAAGGAAGCATCTAAAAAAATCTGTAAAACATCGTTACTTTTGGAGAATTTCACAATGCTTAACTCATACACTAACCATCACAATACTAACTCTGTAAATACCCAAATACGTCAAACATCAAAACCCCATTTTCATGCTTTTTGTTCATAGGCTATCTAAAAACAAGGTTATCAAAATCTTGATCTAAATTTAAGGATAGATCATACCACCTTACGTACCCAAATAACCCAAGAAATTTCAATTTTATATAAGATATTGATTTAAATCTTGGGATATTGCGATGAAATTTTACATTTGTGGCATTTTCTTCTCCCTCATTGCTAGGTTTCTAAGTTCTAACCTATTAAGCAGGATGGAAAGAAAATTATCAAGCTTGTCTAAAACCTTACAGATATTTTGTATTTATAGCCTTTCCATCCCTAATTTGTTCATCCTTTTAACTTCATTTGGTGAAGCTGGATTATAAAATATCATAACACCAAATGATTTTGAAAGACTCTAGGTGTAGCCAAAGACATTCAAGCAATAATAATATTGTTTTGAGTATTTATACATAACTTGACAGTCTTATGCTAGTCAGTGACTTTTACCTAGTATATGTATATTTAAATTGTTATATTGATTTAGAGGTAGGATTTTCCGATTTTGTGACTTATCCTTTTTTTTTTTTTTATCAATCTTAAGTTGTGGTCAGTCTTAAGAGTTAAGATATTGATATCAACAACCTCACATAAGCCCAAGGCACAGTAGGCAGAAAAGAATGAGAGATGCTGTCCATCTAAATAAAATAAAGGATGGGGGTCTAAAGCCTCTTCACCAATTATTCTATCACCAACTACAGCAGCAGGAGGCAATGGCATGCAAGGTTGGCCAGAATTTCCACACAGATGAACAAGAAAACAAAAATAATATGCTCCATAATGCTCAAAGAGTGTACATCAAATGAATTGTGTTTTTCTAGAGCAGACCAATCTGTGAAAATTTTGTGCATTTTGAATGTTGCCCATATTGTACACTAAAAACACATGAGCAATTTTGCATAAACAGATGTCGCTCATTTAGCAGATGGGCAAATATTAATTTTGTAAGTATAGGGGTTTATGTAGCTCAACCTGTACTTATAACCAAATGCAGCTTTAGACTCAGTATCAAACATCTTTATTTTGAAATAGTGATGTCAAAAGCCAGGCAGAACTATTGTCACAATGTTATTTGTTAGTATAGCCCATGCTGTTCTACATTTGACTTCAGTTTGAAACACGATAACTGATTCAAGCAGTTGTGTGAAATGTGCAAAAGGATAACTTGAAGGTATGGAAGATCTGCGTTACATAGAAAATGAGTCTAAACTCTAAACCCACAAGACCTTTCCATCATGTCATCATCATTCATCAGTTCATAAGCCCCGAGAAATCGACATCAAACTATAAGTTTCTCATATGTAGGATCTGAGAAGTTAAAACTAGAAGGTATAGACTCGATTTAATTTTCCCATTGGACTTTTGCCAAGCTAATTACACATCAATGATCAACAGTAACTCAGCTTATCAATTGCATCAAGATTTCAAAGACAGCTACTCAAATTATCAAACCCAGCGAAGCTAACTTTTTTTTTTTTTGATATCATAATTCATTAGAAACAAGGAACAACAAAACACAAACACACAGAACAATTCATCACGAGCCTAATAATAAAGTAAATGAGTGAACCAAATGGAAGATCCATACCTTTCTCTGTAATTAGGCCATTTTCAAGGGCAAAATTGTGAAATGAGCTTCTAATTCTAATGAAACTCAACGTTTCATTTTTTCAATTCAAGTTTGTCTCACAATTACAGAGAAATGCAGAGAGACCAATTTCAGAGGATCCAAATTCAAAAAATTAGGCGTATTAAGTCCGTTCAACACAGTGATTACTGATTATTAAGAAGAACCAAAACAAGCAGAATGAAGAATAATACCTTAAGGCTCTCAACAACGCCAGGAACCACTTCGTGTTCAAGACCAGAATACTCCCCCTCCGTATTCTCCCTAATCACAACGATATCAACATTCTCGTGTCTAGTAGGCAATCCCGGCAAATTGAAGCAATTCACAAGCGACGCGTACAGATCAAGCTCCTTCCTAAGCTGCACATTGAGCGAACTGACTCCACCTCCCACCGGAGTCTTCAAACCGCCTTTCAAACACACCTTGTTCTTCCGGATCGAGTCCAAAACCTCCTGTGGAACTCGCTTCATGTCGCCGTGAACCTCGTAGCGCTCAAAGTAAACCGGAGCGTGCATCGCCTCCATGACCTGCTCGACGGCGTTGGTGACCACAGGGCCGATTCCGTCGCCGGGAATCAACGTGACGGGTCGCGGTGCTCCGTCGCCGGGTCGGGGCATATAGGTGACGGATCGGGTTGTGGATTCGGGTCTAGGTCCTGTAATTGTAGGACGATTCGTAAGGTGCTTTAAGATCGGTATCGTTCTTCGAGCCATGGATGGAGGTACCGGATTTTGCGGGACGAAAGTGATACAGAGAGGGAAGTGAGTGAATGAAGAAGGTTCACTGTTCAGAGGATAGGGAAGAAGGAAAGTGATGAAGAAGAAGAAGATCTGCCATGGAAATGTGCGAGAAATTGACGAGAAAATGAAGAAGAAGAAGGAAAGTAGTAAGAAAAATGGTCTTCCTATTTTGCAAAGATGCCCCCCGTTTAGAAGGAAATTTCATTCTGTGACCTTTTTTTTCTGATTCGATCATTCAATGGGGATTAGGCAATTTACGTAGTTATTAATGGTTGATTGAAGGAAGATTCAGCGCAGTCTTCATCAAGTAGTACTGTAACTAAAACGTTATCTCCCTCGCAATTTGCAAGTGACATTTTAAAGTTGGAGTAAATTGTTTTTAAATTATTTACGTTTATTTTTTTTCCAAATATTTTATTTAAAAAAATAAAACAAGAAACGGTAAAAATGACATTTTCAACTTTTTTTTTTTGAACAAACATGACATTTTTCAACTTGATAACAGATAGTTTTTATAATTTTACAAAAAGTTAAATATTTATATATACCAACTTTATCATGTAATAATAACTATATCAAACCATATCACTATTGTTTAGTTGTTGTTTTCTTGGTTTCTTAACTAAGTGGTGGAGGTTTAAATTTTATTTTTGATTATGAAAAATATTCTATTTTATGGCAAATTGTTTACTTTTAAGTTGAAGATTCAAGACAAAATGATTAGTCAGTGTTTACAAGGTGGATGGTATATACCAAAACAAAAAAGAACAATAACTATATTATAGTAAATAAAATTGTAACTCATAAAGCCGAAATAAACTAAAGCTTACCTAGTTTAAATCGAGAGGGTTGCTAGAGCAAGCATGCCGGAAATACCTGCAAATACTTCACAAGGGGCCCTTGTGAAGGATACCCCGACGATCAAGTTAGATAGAGTTCGATATGAGAGTGGGAGAATTTTAGGTGAAAGTAGTAGCTAACCTTGAACTGATGAGGCTCGAGGGTATTTATAGAGTGAAGAAGCACGAAGTGGGCCGAAAAAAGCTCGCTCGTGGTCAGACCCACGATCTCCAATAATGGGGAGAGTGGGAGTTCGAGAAAAGTGGAGCATGGTAATCGTGGGAGAGTGATGGAGATTGTGCGCTAGGGCCAATCATTTTATATGTATGAACATATTGTTTGACTGATTTATGAATGATAAATTATGTCGTTATCATATTATTAGCATGTTTACTGTGATAACAATCCTTGATTAATTATGTGATAATTATTCTAAACTGTCCCTGGTCGATTATTCACGTGGGAATGTGAATGAACTAAGACCAGCATGACTTCAGTGTATGTTGATACACGCATGTGATGCTTCTCGAGAGTCATGGTGCAATTATGTAATGGGTTACAAGTTGCTGGACCGACCCGGAGAGTCCTGCATGGTTTTAGTCATGAGCTAGTCTCTCCTATACACCTATCACGATGCCCTTAGACCTGAGGTCTTCATTATTCCGGCGTTGTACATGCTGAACTTTGGCCTAGTCCAACGATGCCCATAACAGGGTAGCCATACAGGCTAGGTACGGGTTTAGTTGTTTGCCGTGCTGAGGAATGTGGTTGACCAAGAAGGAATTTTGTCCCTCATTAAGTTGAGTGATATTTGACTGGGCCCCTCGATGAGTTTGTCCAAGAAATGTGTGGCAACACAGGGTAATGGGACCAACTCAAGGAATCGAGAAAGTTATGGTTTGGATTACAAGGATGATTTTCCCATGCCTTATCCATGACCAAAATATCGTGTGACAATAGTGATTATGACAAGGTGGTACTAAGGTTAAGTTGTTTATGTTAAAACGATAACTCACGTGTTTTGGGTAGTCGTGATGGCTTGCTAGAGTCCGCTCTCGACTTGTGAGTCATAGAGATGGCTTATTGCCAATTTCACGTGAGGCCTGCTGGGTCACACATGAGCAGGATCAAGATACTATAATGGAACACGAATTAGGGTTTAATTCGTGAGTCACTTTAGTGACGCAATTTAAGACATAGTTGAATGTCTTAGGACATGAAGTCTTGTCTTAAATAAAATCTACATTTGTGATATTTAAATTTGTTAGACAAGTTTAAATATATTAATTGTTAAATAGTTAATTTGATTAATCTATTTACAATTGAATTCTTGTTTAAAATGTTGGGGAATAATGAATTGACTAAGTCTCTTAAGAGTTAGGGGATTATTGATTTATTAAATTCTCTAATATTGGAAGGGTGGCGCCTCACTCTTGAATTTGATTAATGAAATATGATTTTGTTAATTTGAATTCAAGATTTAAATTTGAATTCAAGATTTGAATTTGAATTAAGATATTAGGGTAATATTTTAATTCAATTTGTTCAGGATATTAATAAGTTGGTTATAACTTCCTAAGAGTTAGGATTGTTATCTTATTTATTAAATTCCTATAAAACCACTAGGAGGGGGCGAGTTCTTCAAGATTCAAATGCAAGATTTGATCTTGCATTTTGAATTTTAAGAATGCATTTTGAATTTTAAGTTAAGATATTAATATAATATTTTAATTAAGAATTCAAATCCTCTTGACTCATTCCAACCAATGAGAAGTGTGCATTCTGGATTTCAAGATATGATCTTGAAATTTAAATTAAGATTGCATCTTAATCTTGAAATATAATATTAGTGTAATTTTATAATCAAGATTTTGTGATTCCCTAATTTAAGGAGTGGGGACTCTTTATAAACCACACAAGTCGCCTAAACCAAGGAGAAGAGAAAAAGGAAAGTCGCATAACCCTAGAGGAAGAGAAGGGAGTTTTGAACTAACCATAAAATTAGGGTTTTAGAGGCGATTTGTGTGTGAGGAAGAGAGACAGGCGAAAAACCCTAGAGTGAGTGGCCAAGAAGTTTGTTCTTGGTACTGCGCCACTTGTTCTTGGATATTTCAAGAAGTGTTCTTGAAATTCCAAGATTGTAGATCGGTTCCCATAATCTCTTGGAGAAGAGATTGGAGGCTAGCATCTGAGTATCTGTCAAATTGTTTGTGTGGATCACCGGCAGAGGAAGGACACGAGTCTGTGGACTTCTTGGAATTGCGATTTTTCAAAGCAACCGTCTGATTTAGGTAAACGTCTTTTCTCTCTGGTATAAACACAAGTAGTGGATCCTTTGGAGGAGATTATAAAAATTTTAATTTTAACTTTTTCGCTGCGTTTTGCTCCATAATCTCAAACAGAGAGTGGGCATTCGCAGATCGACCGCTCACCCGTCGTGTGTGCGACGTGGGCTTGACCTTGTCAAGGGCTGCCTTGAGATGCGCAGGAATGAGGCTTGACCATGTCCAAGAGTCAAGTGGTGAACGCCCAAAATGTGGTGTATCACAAGTCCCTCCACAAAAGAGTGGTTCGGCAAACCAACGACGAAACCAAAGCGAGGAGGGGGCGCCCACCGCGAGATATAGTGTAGGATACATGGCGTACGCCTCAGATGATGCTATATCCTACTAGTCCCTCACGGAACAATTAGCTGTGTGTCCGCCATGGAACGTGAAACGTTTTGGAGGGGTAGGTGGGAAACTATCATGTCAAGGACATGTGTCACATTGAGAGCAAGTTCTAGTTTGAAATTTGTAGTCCGTTCTAGACGCTTCGGTTACTGCGCAAGATAATAGGGGGTATTTAAATGCGAAATGAAACGGCTCCATAATTGCATACTTTACTCATTTCCCGTTAGAGAGAAAGAAGCGACGACAGAGAGTGGTGTCTCGTATCGCCTGATTTTGCAAGCCTATTCTCTAGTGCCCGATTGATTGTGCCTGTAGAGGTTGGAGACAAACTTGAGTGCGAAAGGCTATCGCGGTAAATGCCTATTGTCTCTGCTAAACCATATATCTGTGCGAAGTTTGTGTCAAGGGAACTAGGGTTTATAGCTATCGAGCGAGAGTTCGACTTTATAAAATTGTGTACTTGGGTTGGTAGAAGGAATCATGGTTGCAGATATGGAACAACGATTTGGCATACAACCTGTTGGAGATTGTGCCCTAGGGCCAATCATTTTGTGGATATGTT